>CAKNWT010325607.1:0-14491 GCA_932066315.1 Andricus coriarius | reverse complement strand
AATGAATTTAAAGTTGAAACTTTTTAAAGCTTTCAAAAATACCATGGAATTTCAAATTCTCTGAAATCAATTATATTACTGAAATCTCTTGAAAACTCCTAGAAATCTTCTTAAAAAATCTAAACGTTTTCAAATCCTAAACACTTTTTTAAAATTCCCTGAAACTTTTAAAATCTCTTGAAAATGCCTTGGAATCTTTTAAAATTCTCTAAAATATTTAAAATCCTCTGAAATCAATTGGGAATAGCTTGGATTCTTTAAATTTGTTAAGTCTCTTTAAAATCAAATACAAATTTTAAAAATAGCCTAAAATATTTTAAATCCTTTGAAATTCCTTTAAATTATTCAAATAAAACGAAAATTCCCTGGAGTCATTAGAAATTCCCCAAAATATTTCAAGGCATTTTAAAACTTTCAAAATCACTCAAAACTTTTTAAAGCTTTCGAAAATGCCTTGGAATCTTTTACATTACTCTAGAATATTTCAAATCCTCTGAAATCAATTAAATTACTGAAATCAAGTGAAAATTCCTTGGAATCTTCAAGAAACCTCTGAAACTTTTCAAATCCTCTAAATTTTGTTGAAATTCATTCAAATTGTTGAAATCTCTTAAAAAATACCTTGGATTCTTTTTAAATACCCTAAAATATTCCTAATCTTTAAAAATTCCATCAAACTATTGAAATAAATATAAATATATAAATAATAAAATAATTCATTGCAATTATTTAAATCTCTCAAGAATGCCTTAGATTCTTCCAAAGTACCCTATAATACTTCCAATTCTTTGAAATTTTTTCAAGGTATTGAAATAAATACAAAATTCCTTTGAATCATAAAAAATCGCCAAACATCTTTCAAGTTCTTTGAGATCTTTAACATCGTTTGAAACTTTTTAAAGCTTTCGAAAATGACTCAGAATCTTTTTAAATCATCTGAACTCAGCTTAATTACTGAAACCAATTGCAAATCTCTTAGAATGATTTAAAATACTCTAGAAGATTTCAAACCCTCAAATTTTTTTTAAATTTCTTAAAGTTTTGTAAAGCTTTCAAAAATACCTTGAAATCTGTTGAAATATATTAAAATATTTCAAACCCTTTCAAATTGTTTGGAATCTTCTGAAATTCATTCAAATATTTTCCTACAATATATATATCAATTTGAAATCTTTTAAAATCGATTGAAATGTTTTAAATCCTCTGAAACCCTATTAAATTAGTAAAATAAATTAAAAGTACCTTAAAATCTTTTATAATACCTCAAAATATTTCAAATTGTTTGAAATCTTTTGAAATCCCTTGCAATTGTTTAAAGCTCTTGAAAATTCCTTGGATTTAAACAAAGACCCTATACTCTTTAAACTTCTTTGAAATCCCTTCAAATTATCAAAATCAATCCTTTAAAGTATTCGAATATGTCAGTATAAGGAAATGGATATTTTAATCCTAGGTAGGGAAAGTAAAATCGAAACGTACACGTCATTCAGAAATGATATTTAATATGATAACTATAATTCCATTCTAATAAAAATCACAGTTGGAGAGCGTAACAATCATTAATTTGAAAATTTCTTGTTTGCGTAAAAAGTTGGGAAACAGACTAGCATTACAATTGAGGTTATGGTTCATTACTCACCTTATAACCTTATAATGTATTGCATGTATTTCTCCTTTTACAGACTTTACAGTGCAACGGTTGGCAACACTGATCTAACCTATTTCTATGTCTGTCTCTACTTATTAACTTAACACAGTAACAGTAACACGCGATGACGCTATGCTCTTCACTTATTTAACTTTATTTCTTTCATCATATCTGTATATAACACGTAGATCGCACGTCTGCCCCAATGTCATCGCGCATTACTCAATACGAAAAAACACGTTGTCGTGTTATCAAACTCAAACTACGATTCGATTCTATCACTATTTACAACAGTGATCCCGAAAAGGCCACCTTGACATGCGCATGCTTCGACTGGATGGCGCTCATTGGCTCTAGTTTGTGTCCTCACTGGAAATTCAAATACAACCACGTACTACAGCCAATCAACTATACCACAATCCAAACATGTGCAGATAAAGGCGACTCAGTTAGCATCACTGATTTCAAATGCAGTACCACACACCGACACGCACTACTGTTGAGCAGAGAGATCAGATCAGGCCAACAGTAAGCAAGCTTCACGCTCAAAAAGCGCTGCAATCGAAAACGACAATACCGTTTAGAGATTTCTTAATAAGGATATTAGAAAAAATATTATCAAAGAAGATTTCATAACTCAATAATCCTAAGAAGGACAAAAAAGGCGGTAACATGATAATAAATTCATTAGTATAACATAGCGTGAGGCAGTTTTGGAGTAATTATGATTTGAGGGAGTGAGAATTGGGTCGGGTGGTCCGATTACGTACTCCAAAAAATCGCGGGGAAAAATGATAAAGGTACAGAAATTTCCGTAATATTATCCCTAAAATGAAAATTCCGAAGTATTTACCTAATGCGATCTTAGGCTAGCTACATTTTTCCACATCATGCTTTAAATTCTGTCAGTATAGGTTTAAATTTTATGATAAATAACAGGATAAACTATTTTGAGTGTTTTTCAAAGTATTTATTTTAATATCCTTACAAAAATATTTGAAAAGAATTTGAGTCATCCGCATATAAATGCGATGTCAATGAAGTAATAAAGTTTTTATTCGTGAATACTTTCATATCGAAAAAAAACAATACTTTTAGATATTCTTTTTTATGTCCTTTAAAATATAGAAGTATGAACATGAAGCACATAAAATTAAAGTAAAATTCCAAATCATAGAATCTGACATCCAGTGTAGTATGTACTACATGGGCGAATTAGTATACCGAAAAAACAACAACAATAAGAATATCGAAATTCCGCGTTTTTTGGACTAATTATTTTGTAGAGAAAAAAAATAATACGTAATTCTAATAAGGTAAGGACGGAAAATTTCATAATATTTCCTACTTTCTGTTATGGCTTCAAGATGCAGATTTTACAGTTAAAACTTTCCTAAAACCTTTTACGGTTGTAAACTATAAAATGTTCTATATTCATTTTTAATAGGGTGGTCAAAAGATTCGTTGGATTTTTTTTTAATTTTCCGTGCATATCTTTCCTTAATTTTATCGAATATATTGGGTGACTCGAAGTCAGATGCAACATTTCTCTTCACACCTAGCTATAAAATAAAAAAACGTCTAATAAGGTCAGCACGGAAAATTTTGTAATACTTTGCTTACAACTTTTACGGCTGAAAACTGTAAAACGTTCTATATGCATATTTAATAGGGTGGTCCAAAGATTAATTGGAAATTTTGTTGTTGAATTTTTATGAATATGGCTCTCAAAGTTTTTCGAATCTAGTTCCGCAAGCCCCACGAAGTATAACACATGTTTCTCATAAGAATAAAATACGTTTTTGTAGATTTTATTCAGAATCGTCAATATAAAATGTATCGAGTTGAAACTCAACATTTCTTTTCACGATTAGTTATAGACTGCAAATAAATAATTATTTTTTAAATATTACCCTGATAAGTCTGTTTTACAGAGTCGTAGCCCGGGGCAGAAACCCTTATAGTTTCGCTCGGGTCTCCATCCGTCTGTTTGTCGGTCCGTCGGTCGTACGATTCAATATTGACATGGAACCCAAAATTGACATGAGGCCCAAAATTGGTATATGGCCCTATACACCCGGAAAAAGTGTTGTTGGATCAAAGAAATTTTTTTAAATCAAACAAATTCTAGTACTGATATACGGTCAAAGAAACATTTGTTTGATTTCAAGAAATTCTTATGTGAATTTTTTAATTTGATTTACAGAAATATTTCGTCTCTTGAAACCAAAGATTTTGATGAATTGAAGGAATATTTGATTGCCTTAAATGAAAATTACTGTAAATTAAAGATATATAATTTTTGATTTGACCTTTATATTTCTTTAAATGTAATAAACGTCTTGGTTGAAACAAGAGAATATGCTAGTTTAAAATTAATTTACATTTTCTTTGAATCCAGTAATGAATTATAAATGAATTGGCTTCCTCATGAACAAAATAATTCAATTTATTTTGAAACTGTAATAATTCTAATTAAATACAAGCACACATTTTTTGGTTTAAATTATTTTATTGGAACATAGAACATGAAACATAGTGGCGGAATTGTGCATTTCCGAAAGACGCGGTAATGTTAAATGTTCAAACTGATTTGTTCTGCGCAATCGCGTGGCGCATTAGTAATGTGTCTTAAGAAAATCTTTCATTAATTCAAAGAAATAATTTGTTTATTTCAAATTACTGACTCTAAAGTAATTATTTCTTTCATTTCTTCCAGTCACTTTTTTGAATTAAAAGAATTTTGCGTTAAATCAAACAAATAATTTAAACAAATAATTTGTTTAAATGGAAGAAAATACGTGACGCCACTTATTAAAATCAAATAAACTTTCTTCTAATATGAAAATATTTGTACGTTAAATAAAGAAAATCTAGTCACAAATCTTTTTTTTTAATTTAATAGGATCTTGTTTCTGGGTACAGTGCCCAAAATTTATATGGGGCCCAAAATAAACAAAGGGTCAAAATTGACATAGGATCCGATATGAGTATATGACCTAAAACTGATATGCGGCCCAAAATTGACACAGGACCTAAAATATAAGCACCTAAAGCTACGAAACCCTTCCTTGTAGGCGCTCGGTGCCTACTTTGACTCATTTTTTTAAAATACAAGTTGTTTCTTATACATAACATACTATTTCGTTTTATCTTAGAGTAGGATGAGAATTTTCTGAAGAATCCCGGGTTTGGAAGAATTGATAAACAGAATTCATTCTTCATTCCTGGGAATTTCCTTGATGATCGAATCTGGACTTCAGGCCAAGTAGATTCCGCGTCGTTCAACCAGCTTGGTCCAAATTTCCAGAGATTATTTTTAATGAACTTTGAAGGCATTTGCCCTCTTGATAACGCGTCAGCTGGGTTGTCTTCTAAAAGTACATACCTCCCATCTTGAGAATTCGTTTTACCTTGTATCTCAGCTGTCCTATTGGCCATAAATGTTTCTAAGTGATGTAGTGAAGTGTTGATCCAAAAATATATAATAGTCGAATCAGTCCAAAAAAAGTTTTATTTGGTGAAAAATTAATGCATGCGTTTACCGTTACATACAATCTAGCAAATAACAGTGCGCCGCATAATTCTAGCCTTGCAATAGAAATAGACTCAGGCGTCTGCAGAGGACCTACCCTAAATTTTGCGCAAAGTAATCTACTCTCAGAATGACCTTGGATGTTTGTTAATCTGATGTAGATACATGCTCCATTACCTCTTTCACTGGCATCGCAAAATCCATGCAATTGGATGTCTATAGCTTTATCTGTGAGTACCTTACGATCAAAGTTGAAATTTTAAAGGAGAGCTAGTTCCGAACGAAACTCGATCCAAGTTTGCATGAGCATCTTTGCAAATAAAGTGATTGGTCCCAGTAAACCTAGCCGATCAAAAATCTTAGCAATCTCAGAGAGTATAGTCTGTTTGCTGACCTTGGAATTTGTTGATGGATGACTCAAGAAATACATAATTTTATCATCCACCGAACTCCATGTAATTCCTAGGGTTTTCAGTGTTTTATCGTCACTGAATTAAAGGTTTTTGTTGATTCTGTTTTCTGGGATTTCTTTCAGAAGTTGCATTTCGTTTGATGCCCACTGTCATATGTTTAAGCAGCCGAGATTCAGAAGTTATACCATCACGAATTTGTATTTCATCCTCGACTGTTTTAGCACCCGTAATGAGGGCATCCACGTATAGATCTCTTTTGTGTCGTCTCCACAGGATTCGTTGGAATTTCCTATCTTCTTCCCGAATTTCGAATTGTCGATACATTTTCTCTATATCGCCTGTCAATACATAATTGTGAAACCTAAATCGAAGAAGGTGCGAGAAGATTTCGTCTTGAAGTGTGGGTCCTACCATGAGCGTGTCATTCAAGGAAAGACCGGTCTCGGACTTTGCTGATGCGTCGAAAACCACTCTTAACTTTGTCGTTAAACTCCCCTTCTTGAAAACAGCATGATGTGGTAGATAGAAGCCAAATTCTTGTTCATCTCGTACCAGCGGCATGTGTCCGAGATGCAGATACTCTTCTAAGATTTTAAAATACTCTCTTTGGAAATCTGGATGTTGTTTGAATTTACGCTGTAGTACATTGAGTTGTTTTAAGGCCCTCGTTCGGGACTCCCCCAATGCCTCGCAATTGTTGCAGAAAGGAAATGCGATTACATATCGACCTGAAGAATTCCGCCTTGTGTGTGTCTGAAAATGTTCCACGCACGCGATGGCCTCGACAGAAAGGCAAATTTGTCCGAATCCTTCTTCTAGTCCCCAGAACTTTGCGATTTTAGACCGCAGTTCTGAAAAAGATATTTGGCTGTGCGTGAAGCCATAGAGGATGAAGACACATGGCCACCTATGACCAATCCTAATTGAGTTTTTTGAACGATTAAGTCACGACCCTGTCGAGATAAATCGATTTGTCCTACACACAACGTAGACAATGGTGGTCCGCATCCAAGGAGCACATCGGCTGGTGCTGGTTTATAGAAGTGCGGATCCGCAAGTTGTATATTTGGGGGAATGGGGATATTATCTCGTGGAATAAGATCATTTCGAACTAATTCAGCTATCCGAGGAATTGTGAGAAAACTGAGTGTTTTCTCATAATTTCTGTACGCAGATCGAATTGTGACTTTCACTACAGCCTGTGCTCGACTTCGTACAGGTCGCCGTTCTTTGTCTGATAAATAAATGACTGCGCTTGTCATCAGTTGACCCATTGGAGCACTTGCTGTTGAGGAGATGCAACGTTGCTAATGACGAGACCTGTTGTTGGGTCTCATCTGCTAACTTAATTAAACCTTCGGAGGTCTGTTTTTCTTAAACCGGCAATCGTAAAAGTAAGCTCAAATGTTTAGATATAATTAGGCGTTTATCTGCATACGTTTTTTCTAGTAGGCTCCAAGCACGACTATAATTATGCTCTCTGATCGAAAATACCGATATTTTCCGCGCCGCGTCACCTAGTAAAGCCGATTTCAAATCTGGCAATTTTTTAACGTTACTCAAGTCAGTTTAATTGTGTATGAGGGATGTAAACGAGTCTTTAAATGCTAGCCATTGTTCGTAATGACCGCTAAAAGTCGGAAGTGTAGTCTGTGGCAATTCAACCTTACGTTTTGTTTTACTAATGTTCCCGATTGAATCTATATTTGCATTTTATTTTTCTGCCTTTCGCGCGGCGACTAGGAGATGTTCAGCCTCCGATGTAATACCTAGATAATCGTCTTGAATTGCGTATCGGTCAAGAACGAGATCATTATGAGCGGTATCCCTATCCAATATTTCTATTGTATCTTGAAGGTCATCAAATTTCGCGAAATCAGTTTGTACTTTTTGTGCATGGAAGTTTAATTTTATACCGTCTGGTTCTCCTTCGCGATATTTGACGAGCAAATTTTTCAAATGTAATACTTGACCCTTGACTGTGTTTTTTTTTTATTCCAAATCTGAAGACGTTCGTTTGCCATTGTTAAGATTATATTTTAAATAAAATAGAGATTGGTATTGCTTTGGAACGAGCTCACCTGCTTTCTAATTAGTTTGATGCTGAAACTGCATTCTCTCAGGATTTTCAGTAAATTCTGACTGTCTTGCCTCAAAACTGTGTTCACTTGGAGGATTCAGCGAATCCGGCTCGAAGGACCATATTCCTTGGTATTGTAGCACTCGTAATTAATTTCCTTATTGGGCACTTATTCCTTGTTAATAATGAGTCAAGTCGTCCATTATCAATATCTTTCTTTATTAAGTACTGAATTCGTCTACACTGTTCAATGTTCGAGTTATAATTAAATTGAAAATTGTTCGACCGCCCCTTTACCTACTCTCCCCGGCCATTTCGTTCAAAGGTGAGAGAGCAAGGGAAAAGGTCCCGATTACCTATACCTTTTCTTCCCTATCGAACGAAAGTCGAAAAGGCAAGGCCATGGGTTCATATTTGGTTAATCTTCATCATATAACTGTCGATCGTAAACACAACAAGTATTTAAATAATATTTCGTTGAACCAAAATAATACAAAGAAAAATTGGATCATTCGATGATCCATATGTAATATAATGAATACCAATGTTTTAGAGAAACTAGAATTTGGAATTAAAAACGACAAATTTTCATGTTTCGAATAATCGATCTTGCTTAAGAAAATGAAACCAAATACATAAATGTGTAATGAATGATCAAATAAGACTCTGTAGCGTCAGTTTGTCGCTTTTCGTGCCAGAAAGAACTGAGCAAAAATGAAATATAAATTTTCCTTCAAGTCGGTCCATTTTTGCGGAATTGGTTTTTAACATTATTTTTCCGAATACGAACAATATAATACGAAACTCATGAAAACTTGTGGACCTGCACTACAAATTTACTTAATACCATTTTTCAAAAAGACCTCGTCCATAAACTACGTTACTAAATTAAGGGGGGTGGAGGTCACGCCAAGGACTATACGATTGGTTACAGGGAAGGTGGTCAGTGGAAGTAACGTTACGAACATAGATAGCATTAAGTACGTTTCCTGTGATAAATTTTCAATAATTCTTTTCTTCTCTGTTTTTAATAAACTTACCCTTTTTCTCATTTTTCTCTTCTTTTTGCCTAAACGCAAACGAAATTAATAGAACCCAATAAGGAAAATCAACTACTTCTGGTTGATAGGTGTACTGTTATATTTTTAATTCCGAATTTATCTACTTAGGATAAAAATTGTAGTATTTGGTCTAAGAGTTCATTTTGGGTTGAAAATTCATCTCTTTGGTTGAAAATTTAACTATTTCATTTTCAGAAAATTTATCTTCTGGATTGAAATTTATCTCTTGGGTTGAACTCTTTTGTCGAAAATTCATTTTTTTAAATTAAACATTCAGTTGGATAAAAATGTAACTATTTTGTTGAAAAGTCGTTCTTTTTTTTTTGTTGAGAATTAATTTTTTAACTAACAATGTAACTATTTCATTTCTGGTCAATGATTGATAATTTTATTTAAGAATTGATCTTTTCTAGTTAAAAATCCATGTATTTTATTAAAATTTCTTCCTCTTTGGTAGAAAATTCAACCATTTTGTAGATAATTCGTCCTTTTGGCTTTAAAATTCAACAGGTTTCATTAAAAATGGAAGTGTTTCGTTGGAAGTTGTGTTTTTTGGTAGAATATTAATCTTCTTGCCATAAATTCGTATTTTTGGTTTAACATTTAACTACAAATTTGGTTCAAAATGCATCTTTTATAGTTCTGAAAAATTTGATTTTCCAGAGAAACAATGCGGGATAAAGAAAAATGTTCAAAAGAAAAGTTAGTCGCCTCAAAAGGATCTATGAATTTACTGCAGACAATTTTTATAGAAGGCTCATAGTTTTTATTTTAAACGTGATAACGATTTAAAAAAATGAAAAATTCTATTTTCTGGCTATTTTTACTTTTCAATGAGGACGGAAGATATTTCGAAATGTTTTGCAGTACGCGTACAGTTTTTGTTAGTATAAAGTCCTTATCTCCTTCAGATTTATCAAAAAGATGCGGTAATAATTTTATTATTTTTATGTTTTGTGAAGGCTTGAAAACTTAAAATAAATTATGAAGTACTTTAAAAACATTTCCAATTTGTATGGAAGTCCGGAGTTCTATAATTTTTTAAATAAAATTGCTGCCTGAGAGTTCCATACGTTCTCTCGTTTGAATATATTAAACAATTAAGCTATATACCTCTAACCCATGTATGCATTTGCAAAATGTTTCCTAATCTCTTTCAGCGTCATTAAAAGTATGTAGTGCACTTTTTATTTGTATTATATGAAATAATATAAGAAGTTTCAAAAATAAAAATAAAATATCAACTCGATTTTCAAAATTTACTAATTTTTATCAAGGTTGTGATTTCTTTAATATTCAAAATTGCTGCCTTGGAAAGTCGCCCACAATAAAAAAATCGAAATTGCGTGTTTTTTTAACATACATTTCTGACAGAAGCATACTTGAAAATATGTTTATGTATTCATTTTAACATCCTTATAAAAATATTTTGAATGAGAAATAGTTTCCTGCACATAAAAATGATATCAACAAAGCAATAAACTTTTTATTCGTAAACTCTTCCTTTCAGAAATAATGTTAGTAGTTCTTTTAGATTCGCTTTTTCATCTTCTCTACAATATTATTAGAAATAAGAAGCATATATTTGAAATCAAAGTAAAAAGTTAGATCCTACAGTCTCATGTTTTAAACATAAAAGGACGAGTAATCTCGATCACTTGAATGCAGCACAATATGTACTTCATGGGCCAAAAAGAATAACAGAAAGTCGACAAAAATAAAAATACGAATATTGCCAAATTTAATTCCTTCAGTAACCCATCTCTTGAAAATTCTGAATCGATTTTTTTAGTTAAATATTGTGGAAATAATACAGTAGAAATTAAAAAATATTTTCATGACAACACAATGATACTGTCAACAATGTCCTCCTAATTTTATAGTTTTAGACGTTGTACGTGTGTGTTTAGACGTTTTATGTATGCAACAATAAAATTCTGAAAAAATGCTAGGCGTTACTTTCCACAAACTACGATACCAGTTTCAGGGAGTGGGCGTAAAAACTAAGATTGGTAACAAGGGGGAGGTGGGGTTGGAGTTAAAATAACGTTACTAACTTACGTAGGTGACATTTTTAACTTAAGCCCTGTGAGAAAATCGAACTAGATATTTGGGTAAAAGTTAATTTTTTTATGAAAAGGCTACGATTATATTTTTAGTTTGGAATTCATCTTTTTTTGTTTAAACATTCCATTGTTTGGTTGAAAATAAAATTATGTGGTCAAAAATACAACTATATTGTTAAAAAATTATTTTTTTCATGTGAAGATTCATCTCTATAGTTGAAAATTTAACTATTTTAATGGAAATTCGGTTCATGTTTGGTTGAAAATACATTCTCTGAACTGACAATTAAACTATTCCATTTTTGGTTAAAAAAAAATTCTTTCATTCAATAATTTAACTATTCAGTTGAAAATTCATCTTTTTCAGTTGAAATTTCAACTTTTTGTTTGAAAATGCATGTATTCTGTTCGAAATTTATCTTTCTTGGTAGAAATTTAATCTTCTTTGTTGAATATTTATTCTTTTTGGTTAAAAATGCAATTTTTGGTTGAAATTTCGACTGCTACATGCTTCGTTGAGAATTCGTCTTTTTTGATTGAAAAATCGATTATTTGACTTAATGTTGAATTACTTTGTCAACAAATTAATCACATTCTCATTCATGAGAGTGTAATGTAATCGTCGAAATTTTCGATCTCTGGTTTTTATCGGATCTTAACGTTTCGGCACTCACAGAGTCCGAAAATCATAAAATTTTGTCGGTGTCTGTCTGTCTGTATGTCTGTATGTATGGTTACCTGAATGTTGTAGCCACGCTAACTTTTGAAGGATCACTTGAATGCAGGGCAATATGTACTTCATTGGCCAAAAAGAAAAGCAGAAATTCAACAAAAATAAAAATATGAATATTGGAAATTTAATTCTTTCAGTAAATATTTTCTTGCAAATTGTGAATCATTTATTTCAGTTTAAAATCGTGAAAATATTCAAATAGAAAATCAAGAACATTTTAATGACCAAAAAATTATACTGTTAAATATTTTCATCTAATTTTATACTTTTAAATGCACAATGGTTCCAGCCGAAAATACAGAACAAGAAATAATATTTAGTGCCCCAGTGTTCTCGCAGATAAACGCGCTTTTGTACCTTTTATGTGTACGAGAATAAAATTCTGACAAAATTAATTCTTGTTCCTTGCTATCTTTTTCTTTTTATTTGAATTTTTACAGTAACCACTTGCATAATTTACCATATAATAATATAAAATGACTAATATATTATAAACATACATAATTTTCCCACCCCTAGAAGAGTTATAAATATTATGTCTTTTTAAAGGTTGTAATAGAAAAATGATTATCAAAGAAGATTACATAGATCAAAAATCCTACATGATAATAAATCAATTGTTATGATACAGTATAAGACAGTTTTGGGGTTATTTTATTTGAGGAAGTTAGAAATATATCAGGCGGTCCGAAAGTGGTTGAAGGTCGAAGGTACAGAAATTCCCGTAAGATTATCTCTAAAATGAAAATTCCATATGATTTAATGTGATCTCAGGCTAGCTATATTTGTCTACACCATACTTCGAATTCTGACAGTATACCTTAAATTTTATGACAAATAGTAGAATAAACTATTTTGAGTATTTTTCAAAGTATTTATTCTAATATCCTTACAAAATCATGTAAAAATAATTTGTCTCATCCGCACACAAATGCGATGTCAAAAACGTAATAAACTTTTTATTCGTCAATTCTTGCATCCAAACAAAAATTCAGTATTACTTTTAGAGATTTTTTTTATCTCGTTCCAAATATCCGAGTATGAACATGAAGCACATAAAATCAAAGATAAATTTAAAATCATACAATCTGATATTATGCAGCGCAGTATGTACTTCGCGGGCAGATAAGTACAGCGGAAAGACAGCAGCAGTAAAAAATGTCAACACATATATCGAAATTACGGGTTTTTTTAACCATCCAATTTTGTAGAGAAATATAAAACGTAATTCCAATAAGGTGAGCATTGAAAATTTCGAATTACTATCTACTTTCTATTATGGTTTCAAGATGCAGATTTTACACTTAAAAGTGTCACGGTTGAAAACTATAAGATTTTCTATATACATATTTAATAGGTTGGTCCAAGAGTTCATTGGAATTAAAAAAATAATAATTTTCATGCATACCGACCCAACATTTTTTCGGATCCACAAAAAAGTAACTGCATTGGAAAAAATGATATTTTGAGGTTCCGCAAGCCCCATGAAGTTCAACACGTATTTCCCGTAAAAAAAAAATACGTTTCATGTAGATTTTATTCAGAATCGTCAATATAAGGTGAATCAAGTTGAAACTCAACATTTCTTCTTCACGTTTACAATTGAGTTTTGCGATTTTCTGGCGCTAAGTTTGTTTGTGTTCTTTTTAATACAAGTTGTTTCTAATCCGAAAAATACTACTTATCACTGATAATTAGATGTTAACATACTATTTTTTTGAACAATTTATTATTGTTTTTAAGATTTTTCTCTTACTATTGTTTATAACTATCTTTTCCTATATTAATGCCAGATAGTTGAATTTTTTCATGAGTATATTTTTCTGAAATAAAACAGATGTTTGAAATATACCTTAAATTTTCTATATGGATCATATTAAATTTAAATTTTCCTGGAATTAGTTACTGAGAGCCTTTTATTAAAATTATTAATTAGATTTCTTATTTGCCCGTAACTAAAAAGTCAGATAAAAGCTACAGATCCCAGAAAAAACGCAAATATCTAGCATTAATATGGAATAAAACGGGGAGAAGCAATAATAAGTGAAAAGAAGACAAAAAGTTAAAAATGTTAGAAAAAGCGACAATTTTCTAACATTATTCCACATGAAATTGATGAAAGCAATAATAATATTGTTTATAAAATTTATTTAAGCATCTCATTATCAATATAATGTAATAATTTGTCTATTAGAAACAATTTTTATGTAAAAAACTGCGAAAAAAATCATAATTAGCGCCAAAAACTCCCAACCCCAAGTTTTAACTTATGGGGTTTTCTGGGACCCTATAAGAAAATCTTTCGGGGTGATATTTAAAAACTAATTGTTGATTTGTATTCTATATCTGATTGTCAAGAGAAATGTTAAGCAACAACTCGATTCACCTAATATTCACGATTACAAAAACGTTTTCTTTCTTTTGGGAAATACGTGTTAAATTTCATTAGGCGTGCGCAACCTCTAAATATAATTTTTTTCTTATAAGGGTCAAATTGGTCAAATCTTATAAGGGTCAAAGGGTCAAAGTCAAATTGTAGGCCAATTTTAGCACCTACAATGGCAATAACATTATTACTAGGAATTAAATATTTCATAACGGAAATCGATCATATCACATCTAAAAATTTAAAATCCAAAAGGGGCAGTTTTGAAAATAAGGAATAATAATTAAATTCTTACATGATATACGGAAAAAAGGTTTTGAGGTTGGGAGTTTGATGAAAAGAGAGCAAGAGCTTTTAAAAAGTTCAAAAGCGAATACTGTAACGCATGCCATTTAGGAAAAACGAAATATTTAACTATTGTAGATTATTATTTTTTTTTAATTCAAGAAAAGTTCTACTTTTTATTGAGACGGCTGAGACTTTCTACACATAAAATTTGAAATCTACAAAATTCATTAATTTGTCACAATTGTAAATAAAAATTACATAAAGTATACAGTATATTATTA
>CAKNWT010325604.1:0-10182 GCA_932066315.1 Andricus coriarius | reverse complement strand
TCCAAATTCAACTATTTGGTTAAAAATTCACCTGTCTTGTTTAAAATGGAATATTTTTATTATAAACTTTAGGAATTTGAAACGGTTCAAATTGAATTTAATACAGGACCCACATTAATTTGACATAAATATGCACTGAGATTTAAGCATACGAAGATAAAGCGAAATTTCTTTGAATTTTTATTTAAATTCATAGAAAAATGTATTTGAATAAGATTCTCTTCTTTGTAAAATAAGTTTTTTAATTTACTTGAAGCTACCGTTTAAAATAGTAACCAGCAGTACTTTACCCATTCATTTAGTAGTAGCATTACCAATTCTTTTAGTAGATATAGTTACTAATTCATTTATTCAGTTATTCTTACTCATTGAAATATTAGATTTTTTCTAATTAAAAGTAAACGAATCGGCAATATTTGAATTAGTAGAAAAATGCTACCAATTAGTAGTTTTCTACGAATTTAGATTTAGAGGGTAGCAAAGTATTAATAAGAAAATTACGTTTATCTGTATTTTCTCTGAACGGAAAGTCATTATAATTTAAATAAATTAATTCCGTTTATAGCATTTAGATTCAAATACAAAATTTCGTTGTTTTTTATTCAATGTTGAGCACTTTGCCTTTCTTTAAAAGGACATTTTGAAAAAATGGTTATTTTTGTAACAACTAGATGCACCCTTCAGATTTAGGAGGTGAATTCTAAAAATAAATGAGGTCAACAAAATTGGATAGACTTTATGTAGATACTTTTCTGCTTATATAATCACACAATATTGGGTAATACCTATTTTTCATTTTAGTTAAATAAAACTATATACACTGGCAATATTAATTTTTTTTTTTTTAATTAACATAAATATAGAACGATAAGCAATGGAGATTACTATCTTTCCTAGTTAGGTCTTGGGACCATATAGGAAAGATTTAAATAAGGACAAACCTTCCTAATAAGGTTTTTCCTCATTTGAATTCAGCGAAAGTTTACAGAAGTAGAAAACGTGACAAATTGGATATTCGACAAGAGAATGCTTGTCTAAAATTCTCATCTTTATTGCAACAATATGAAGGCATTATTGTGAAATTTGTACATATACTACATTAGCTTCATCAACAAGTTATCTTGTTTCAAAATGGAAAAATTATAATTAGGGTTATTGCTACAATCCATTTTTTTCCTTTTTTTCAGAATTTTATTCAGAATCCTTAATAGTAACTGAATCTTGTTCAAACTCAATCCCCATCAGTCTTTTTTATAAGGTGCCAAAAAAATCCCATATATGTGAAAAACTTGGTTTTGCGAGATTTTGGCGCTAATTATAATTTTTTTGCGGTCTATTTAATGCAAATTGTTTCTAGCACATAAAAACTACTTCGTACTGATAACTTGCTGTTTATATAAATTGTTTAAACAATCTTTTATTGTTTTTAACAAGTTTCTCTTAGAATTTTTTTAGAAACTCAACTAATGTTAATAAGAATGATTATTTTAACAATTTATGTAATAATTATTTTAAATAATATTTCATTGGAATAATGCTCGAATATGGCGCTTTTTTCTAAAATATCTGAATTTTTGTCCAATTTTCAATTAGGGTGAAGTGATAATTAAAGTTGAGAAAAATAATTGTTCAAACAACTTATTATCATTGTTAATAATATTCTTTCTGCGCAATGGTAGAAAGTTGCCGTTTTTTCTGAAATGTTTGTCTTTTTGTGTATTCTTCACTTAGAGTGATCTAATGATTAAAAAAATTTAGAAAAAATTATTTTTTAAACAAATTATTGTTGTTTATGACTATCTTCATCTATATCAATGCCAGATAGTTACCGTTCTTTTCTAAAATGTTTACCTTTTTGACCTTTTTTCAGTTAATGAGGTGATAATTAATACAAGTTGACAATAATTGTTATTCAAACAATTTATTATTGGTTATATCTATCTTCTCATAGATAAGTGCTATAAAGTTGAAGGTTTTTTTCTAAAAGGTTAACTTTTGCTTTATCGTCATTCAAATGACGATGATTATAAAAAAAAAAAATTTGTAAATTTGATGGTAATCTACTTCCAGTAAATTCCCGATCCACATAATCAGTTATATCGATTTTCGCATGCCACGAAATTCAACGGAAACTTGTATTTAATATGACTCATGTCGAAAATTTGAAGCATATTTTAAATACCTGTTTTATTTCAGAAAAACATATTTACAAAAAAGAAAAGGATTGTTCGGAATAGAATTCTCTCTGATGTTTATTTATTATTTGTCCATAACTAAAAAGGCGAAAAAAGTTAAACCTTTTAGAAAAAACCGAAACTTTCTAGCACTCATCGAAGAGAAGATAGTTATAAACAATAATAAATTGTATAAAGAAATATTTTTGTTAACATGAATTAATTAATTATTCACTATAATTGAAAATTGGACAAAGGTCAGAAATTTCAAATAAAACCGCAACTTTCTAGCATTATTCTAAGAGAATATTATCGACAATGAGAATAAATTGATGAAAAATTATGCTTGTTAACATTCATAAACTATTACCTCTCTCTAATGGAAAATTGGAAAAAAATTGGAAAATTTTTGAAAAAACCACGACTTTACAACTTTAGTCTAAGAGAAAATTGCTAAAAACAATAATAAATTGTTTAAAGAATTTATGTAAACATCTACTTAACAGTATAAAGTAATATTTTACGTATCAGAAACAATTTTCATTTAAAAAACCGTAAAAAAATTATAATTAGCGACAAAATCTCGCAAAAATTCTATGGCCACCCCCCCCCCCCCTCCCTGATTGGCCACCTCATTTAAATATGTCTATATAAAAGAATACTTAGAATTAAAATAATTAGGTCATAGTAAAAAAGCGGAATAATTAGGACCGTAAATGCTAATAAAATAGGCCGTGGCAATGGATACCGACATTTCTGTAGGAATAGCCGGATTTTGTTTGGTACGCGTAGACACTTTCAATAATATAATTATAATTAAAAAACGCCAACAATTATTTTTTTTAGTATATCTCGAATTATCAAAAAAATCATTGTAAACACCTATGAAGCGGGGCTAAAGCTCTACTTTTTACTCTCTAGGAAGTTAAAAGTACTGTTTACTCCCTAGTGACTAAAAAGTGACGTCAGAGGTGAATAATGGAATTTTGAGGTTATTTATGGAAAGCTTCCATATATAACTAATGAAATTACCGGAAATTACAGAAAATGTTCATAAATTTTCGGAAATGTATGGAAATTTTTTTAATTGAATTTTGGGTAATTTATGGCAAGTTACCAAAAATTAGCCTAGCTAATTTATGGAAAGTTACCGTAAATCTGCAATTATCCATTTTTCATAAAAAGTATCGTATGCGCCTTTAATCTTATCCCAAAAAATATATGCTGTTACCTAAGATATGAGTATATTACAGAAAAAAGTGACGGTGTTCCCTCCAATATTTCATTACAGAAATATAGTGGCACAATAACAATAATTTTTTGTTCTTAATTTGCTTATTACCTTTCGAAACAATTTTTTCCATGTTGAGACTTACCCGGCTATAGCCTTTTTTAAATTTTTTCCCCAGCTATTGCACATGCGCTCACTTAATAAATTTCCATGACTTTTCATACATTTGAGAAATTAATGAAAATTTGAAAAATTTATGAAAACTTCAATTGAAAGTATATTAATATAATGCAAATCTATGAAATTTGTGGAAATTTATAAACATTTTTGCTGGACCTATGAGCAGTAGCGCAATACGCCAAATACGCAATGGCGTAATATAATGCACATAAAGTTTTAGGTGCACAGACGGAAGAAAGCAGACTGTGAAGAAAATGTTTTGAATCATATGTCGGCATACGTGTGGGGCTTTAGCGAAAAATTTCCAAGAATATGTTGGCAACAATTTCAGTTCCAACGTTATTAATTTGTATGATAAACTTATGGGTACACATTGCCAAAATGGGTTCAAAAATGTCATAATCAATCTTTATGTGTACACATAAACTCAATTTCCCGCTAACATATAATTGAAAAATTGTACTTCACATTTATTACCTTCCGTCTCCGTATCTAAAAATGGGGCCTTGTTCAGTTTCAAAACTGTAGAATTAAATATTTTCCACACCCTGAACAAAATTTTTTGCTAAATACGTAGAATGATAATGAACATATGTTTCAACTGTTCCAAAGTAAAATGAGAATTTTTGGATATAGTCGATATATGGATACAAGATATTTTAATGTATCATTTATTTACTATTTTACTCTACTTACGAATAAAATTGCCAAGTAATATGAAGATGAAGAAAAGCAGGACAAAAGTGAAAACTCTCATGTTTATAGAAACAATAACTTCAACTGATCTTGAACTAGATGTACTTGTATACTAGCCTGCACGTCGTATTGAAAAATAGTATAACTACATTTAGGCAATGAAGTGGCGTTTTTTCCTCAGATTAAAAGTCTATTTACTATTCTCGAAAATGTTAGATATTCTAGATGTAGACTCGACCTACACGTTTCCAGCAAAGTTTCACAAGTATACAAACTTTTGTCAATAATTTTGTTAAATCGGAACTACGGGGTTTTTGTAGACACCTGCTGATTATTCCAAAATGCAGTGTCAAAATTAAAAAATTAAAAAACATAGATGTATTTCAACATCTATATATAATAATAACATATAATAACATTTAATAATAACAAATATTGAAATTTTTTTCTGAAATAAGGGGCTGATAGCAAAACACCAAATAAAAACAATTACGAATCTCAATTTTTGTCAATCACTTTCTCTATCTTTCTTAATTGAAGACCTTTATCTTTGTCTTCATTTCATTCTATCGTTTTGATACAAATTTGAACAAAGTTGAGAAAAATTAAAATTTGTTACAACCTTAAAATGACAACAAATGAATAAGCTCCAAATTAATTACACACATTCAGCTTTCTATGCTCTCTAAATCTGAATTAGAAGAAAACTACTAATTGGTAGTAGTTTTCTACTGATTCAAATAGTGCCGATTCATTTACTAGTAATTAGTAAAAATCTACTGATTCAATGAATAAGAATAACTGACTAAATGAATTAGTAACTATATCGACTGAAGGAATTGGTAATGTTACTACTAAATTAATTGGTAAATGTATTGCTGGTTACTATTTTAAAGGGTAGTTTCAAGTAAATTAAAAAACTTATTTCGCAATGCAGATAATTTTATAAAAATTCATTAATCTATAAATTTAGATAATAATTCAAAAAAATTTCAATTTTATCTTCTTATACTTAAAACCCATTGCATATTTAGGTCACATTAATGTGGGTCGAGTATTAAATTAAATTTGAAGCGTTTCAAATTCCTAGAGTACATGCTAAAAATATTCCATTTTGAACAAGATAGGTGAATTTTTAACCAAACAGTTGAATTTGGATCCAAAAAGATTAAATTTCCACCAAAAAAGACGATTTTTCAACAAAATACATGAATTCTCAACCAAATAGTTAAATTTTGAACTAAAAAATATCAGTTTTCAACCAAAAATGGAATAGTTGAATTTTCAGTTAATAAATTAATTTTCGGGAAAAAACAACAAATTTTGAACTAAAATGATAAATCTTTAACTAGAATAGATAAATATTAAGCCAAATAGATGAATTTTCAACAAAAAAGTTTATCTTTCCACGAAGTAGTTGTATTTTCAACCAAAAAGTTGAATTTTTAACTAAAATTGTACATTTTTAACTAGAATACTTTAATTTTCAACCAAAAATATGAATTTCCAAACAAGAAAATTAATTTTCAGCCAAAAACATTAATTTTCTATCAAAACAGATGATCTTTCAATAAAATACATGAATTTTTAACAAACTATTTTATTTTTTAACAAAAAATATTAGTTTTTAACCTGAAAATGCAATTGTTTAGTTTCAATTTTCGATTAAAAAAACTAATTTTCGGCCAAGCTTATAAATTTTCAACTAAAATGATGAATCATTGACTGGAATAGTTTAATTTTCACGTAAAAATTGTAATTTTTCAACTTGAAATTGGATGCTTAAATTACAAATTTTGTATTGTGTACAAGTAGAGGGATTAATTTTTAACTACAATTTTATAATATTTAATTGGAATAACTACATTTTCAGTTTCAAAAAAAATTAATTTTCTGTTAAAGAAAAAACGAATTTTCAACAAATCAGCTTACTTTTCAACCAAAGAGATACATTTTTAATTGAAATGATGAATATTTAACTAACAAAAATTAACCTTTAACAAAATAACTTAAACTTTCATTTGAAAAATTAAATTTTTTTCCAAAAAGGAAGAATTCTAAACGAAAAATCAAGTTGTTGTTATCCCAACCAAAGAAATTAATTTTTTATCAGAAACAGTTGAATTCAACTTAAAAAGATTTTGAAGTCGTCAAGGGGAGAAACAATATCAAACAAGCTATTGAATTTTCAAGGTATAAGATGAATATTTGAATTTTCAACTGAAGACGATCAATTACCAAACATAATATTTCAATTTTCACTTTATAAAATTAAATTAACTAAATTAAAATGTCATTTGATTAGACTAAATCAATTCTATATGTGACAATTTATGTGGCTTCTGTTCAAAATAAATAATTGAAATTCGAGAGCCCTCAACATTAAATTAGTCTAAAAACGTTCTTAATGCAAAAATTTGCAGAATGAACTTTTTGTGGAAATTCTACGATTTTAAACTTCCTTTAAAATCTTTCAATATTACTTTTTAATTTTTAATTTAGAATTCCTGAATAGAGCGGGACGAAAAGGCGTAGTTCACAATAATTAAATCCTCAATATGAGAAAAGTTGCCTTAAATAATCCGGGTGAAGTTAATATATTAATGAAAAAGTTTTATTGTAAAAAGCCGATTTCAAAAATATATAAATAACCATAACTTCCCTACTATTTAATCAAATGTATTGATATTATAGTTCAATCGATTCGTCTCGAACCAATAAATCTTTTTTATTCTTGCATCAACTTTGAATTATGTTGATAAAAATTTTTATTACAAAAACGGACAATTGCTTGGAACATTGTATTAGACATTATTAAATTGAGGAAGTTTGAATTAAATGAATTTTTAAATTTTGGAAAATGTTACCATTACAAAGCTTCCTCTACGAGAAAGCAAAAATATTTTCTGAGAATCTTTCACATTTAAAAAAAGATGCTTGGAAATCTTATGAAAGTTGTTCACAGTCTCTAAATATTATTTAAAATCATTCGAATTTTCCCAACATTTTTTTTAATCGTACAAAACTGAAAAAATTGCCTTCAAATCTGCCACATTCTTATTTGGCAACTTTGTAAGTCGTTTTAAATGTTTGAAAATATTTTTATATATTCTTTAAACATTAATTTTATAAAGTAAGAAATTATTAAACATTTTCCCGAGAATCTTCAGAAAACAATTTTTATCATCACGAATCCTTTCAAAATTTTTTAAAAGCCTAAAAGTCTACAAAAATCGACATTTTGTTTGACATTTTTTGAAATACTTTCAAATTTTTGATTACTTTTTTAATATTCTAGATGCTTAGAAGCATATTTAAAAATGATTCGAGGTTTTTTACAAAATTTGTGACAAATCTTTCAAAATTAAAAAAATGCCTTGAAATGTTCAAGATTTCTTTTCGTATTTTTGTAATCTTTCAAAATATTTTTTAAATCTGTTTGAATATTCTCAAAAAATTAGTGGTCCAAAATAAAAAATCATTTGAATTTTCGCTAGGAATGTCAGGCAAATTTTTCAGTAGCCTGAAGCCTATACAAATTCTCTAGAAGCTTTTTTTCAAAATGTTGGGAAAGTTATAATAAAAAAAATATATCTTTTGAAGTAATCAAAAGTTTTCCCAAATTGTTTAGAAATCTTGCAAAATTAAAAAAATTTCGTTTGTGTGAAGTTTATAAATAATAGTTTGTTAAAAAAATATTAAGAACTGAAGTTCTTAGATATTTTTAATTTCTATTTATTCTTCAATCAGATCAAGAAACAAACACAAATGCTAATTTAGTAAACAGTAAAAATGCTGTCCGAAAAATAAGCCCGATAAAATTGAAAATAATTGAATAATTTCGTGGATGTGTTTACAAAAATTAACCGTTTTTGCGACTATGTTTCTAAAATCTACAAAATGAAAAAAAAATAAACAAAAATGCTAATCGAATTATACCGACATTGACGTTTGCATAATTTTATTACAATATGTTATTTTAATTGCTGAACTTTAAATTTATAATTTGATTTTTGGTAAATGGATTTTTCTTCTTTTATTGTTCCCAATATTACGTAAATAAAATTTCAGGAAAAATTATTTTTAACAAAAGCAGCTGAACAAATAAAAGACAGTTGGCGAGGATATGGCTGCTTCATAATAACTTGATGTCACTCATTTGGTACTCAATAACAAGGCAATAAAAAATTAGAGTAAATCTCAAGTGAAGAGAAAATGAAAATCTCATAGAAAAATGGCGTAATTTTTTTATATTTAAAGAGATTCTGTGATAAATTTGAAGGGATTGTGTTATTATAGCCGTGAAGAAACGTTCACGTCTGATCATTATGATTCAAGGAGTAATAAAATAAAACTTGAAAAAGATCCGAATTATATTTATAATTTAGAAAATCAAGAAAATTTTGTAATGGTTATTCAAATTCGTTAAGCTATTCAAATTTTCTACCAAAAAAGATTAATTTTCAATGCGAAAAAGATGGGGGATTTGCAATCCAAAAGTAGGAACTTTCAAAACAGCAGTTGAAGTTTCATACAGAAAAAGATTACTCTTTAACAACATCGTTGAATACTGGACAAAATAATTTAATTTTTAGCAAAATAACTGAAGTGTGAAAATATTTCAATTTTCAACCTTAGGGTTGGAATTCTCAGTTTTAACCCGCTTTGCATATACCGAAAATCGAATTTTAAAAAGTGGCGCTTCAAACAATATATAATAGTTGATATTCCAGAAAAAAAAGATTTTAATTTTGAATCACAAAAAGTCGAATTTAACCAAAAAGATGAATTCTCAATGCAAAATGTAGTAGTTGATATTTTATCTCCAATATATTTTTATTTTAAACCCAAAGCCGTTTAAGCGAACCAAATAATACGAATTTTTACACAAAAAAATTTGAATTTTCAACCACACGAAATTTTTCAGTGAAGAAAGAAAAAAAAATTTCAACCAAATTCTAAAATTTCCAAAAATTTTTGTTGTAAAATGATTTGGCTACAATCTACATAATTTAAAAAAATCAGTATGATGTTCCAATTATACCGATATTGATGTTTTCATTGCGTTATTATAATCTTTTATTATTATTGCGAAACTTAAAATTTGTAATATAATTATTAAAAATTAACAAAAATAGCTGATCAAATAAAACACAATTGGCGAAGATCTGATTGCTTCATATTAATTTGATCTTATTCATACTCATTCAATAACAAGGCGTCAAAAAAATTGAAGTAAATCTTGAGTAACTAGGAAATGGTTATCTCAGGGAGAAATGGCCTAATTGTTTGATATTTACAGACTTTCTGTTACAAATGTAAAATGATTGTGTTATTACTGCCTTGAAAAAAGGTACGCGTCTGATAATCATGATTCAACAAATAATGAAATAAATTTTGGAAACCATCCAATTAAGTTTCAAAATTTATAAAATTTGGTACTAGCTATTATAAATTCCTTAAATTCTAAGACTTTTCTACCCAAAATGATAAACTTTTAATACGAAAAATATGAATTTTCAATACAAACCTACGAGTTTTCAACAACGTAGTTGAATGTTCGAACAAAAAATATTACCTTCAAAACAATAGTTGAATATTCCACAAAATAATTAAATTTTTAAGAAAATAGTTGAATTTCTAGCCATATAGTTGAATTTTCGACCTATAAATATGAATTTTCAAATAAATAGTTAAATTTCCGAGAAAAAAAAATTAGAAATCAAACAGTTGCACTTAAAACAAAAATGTTCAACTTTTAAGCAAGGTACGATTTTTTTACAAAATAGTTGAATTTTTCAAGTAAAACTATAAACCTTCAACAAACGAAAAAATAAATGACATCGAGGAAGTTGAACGAAGTAGTTGAATTCCCTATACAAAAAAGACGAATATTCAATA
>CAKNWT010325599.1:0-10992 GCA_932066315.1 Andricus coriarius | reverse complement strand
CAAGAATTAGAAGGGTTTTCGTAGGGTTTCAAAGATTTGAAGAGATTTTTAAACATTTCAGGCGACTAAATACTCCATGCGGTTTTCAACCAATTTTCTTGAATTTCGGAAGATTTGGTGGAATTTCATATCACACGATTTATAAGATTTTGGGATAATTTAAGATTCCTAAAAATTTTCAACAAATTTAAGGAAATTGAAGCGATTTCAAAGGATTTTAAATATTTGAGGGTATTGTGAAAGATTCCAAGGAATATTTAATAGATTTCAATACTTTGAAAGAATATTAAAGGATTTGAATTATTTTAGCGTATGGTAAAAATGTTCAAGGATTTTTAATATGTTTCAATAAATTAACAAACGCTCACAGGATTTCAAATATTTTAAGGTTTTGAAAATATTCTTAGGAGTTTCCAATAGATTGCAGTAACTTGAAGGGATTTCAAAAATTTTAGAGTATTTGCAAATATTCCAAGGAATTTTCAGGAGCTTTAAAAAATTTCAACAAATTTCAAAAGCTTTGAAATATTTTAGGGTATTTTAAAAGATTCTAAGAAGGTTCAAGGGATTTAGTAATTCTAATGTATTTAAAACCATTTTTATGCTGTTTTATAGATTTTCTTAGAATTTCGGAAGATATGAAACGATATTATAGGACCATTAAGGTTTTAGGATATTCTAAAAGATTCTATGGGATTTTTAAAGGATTTTATGGGATTTCTGAGGATTACAATGATTTTAAGGGGTTTCGAATGATCTAAAGGTATTTTAACACATTTTCCAGGATTTCCGAAAATTTAATAAATAATGCTGTAAAGCGTTAGAATAGAAGTAAAATATTTCTTTGAATTCAAGAAAAATAATTTTCAAAAAAGAGAATGCCTATTTTCTTCCGTTTTTAAATTAACTTAATTTGTTGCAAATAACTTTTGTCTTACCGGATCAAACGGTTAAGTAATACATATTTTATCAGTTAAAAAAATTTTTTTAGTCTGGATTGACCTATACATCAAGAGGTTTACAGCCAAAAAGTACAGGATATATTTATATTTTCATCATGTTCTCCACCAAAATATGCTTTTTTTAATATAGTAAAACCGTGTTACTAGATGACACCAAATTTTCATACGATCTTTTTGGAATTTCTAATTCGGTTATTTTGGTCAAGCAAAAACTTTTTAAATGTAACTAAACTTTCACGTCTTAAGGTGTGTTCAACAATAATCAATTATTAGTCAATTTAAATGTAAAAATTATATCTTGAATCATAAAATTAAGGAAATAGTGTTCTTTTATTGGATGATATAACAACCCTGGGACCGGACATCACGAAAAGAAAAAATCTTTATTTTGTGATTCAGCAATTAATTCTGATAAAAATACGTGTATATAACAATCAGACCTTAAAATTTTTTCAAAGATATACCGCTATACATTTCAAAAAAGTAGTCTGGCACACGTACCCGGATGACATTCACTCATATTTAGTCGAACTTATTTTATTATGAGACCCTGCAATCAAGAAATTTATTCCTCCAAACACAAGCGTATGATATTTCAGGGACATGATATGGTCAACTTTTTGATTTTCATCCATATGCTATACTAAGTTACAAAATAATCAGCTTTTCAATTTGAAAATTTGTTTACAAGCTGATTCTTCAGCAAAAACTTTAATCACCAAGGATTTTTGACATTATTAAAAAGAAGAATTAATGGTTCATAATTTGATTTTTAATGATTGACGTTTCAACATTCAATGGTGACATGTGGCGGGAATTAAAAAAAATTACAGCTGGAAAATCAAAAGTGGAAAATGTAAAGTGGGAAGTGGGAAAAGAAAAGTGGTAAGTGCTAAGTGGAAAGTGTGCTATGGAAAAGTTACGTGATTACTTCACTACAAGTAATGCCTAAGTTTTTTGTTTAATAATAATTTTTTGAATTTTTTGGTCTGCTTTCAGTTATACCTCGGGATTTCATTGGACAATAGGTTCTCACTTGGCGAGACATGCGATTCGCCGCCAATAGGCGACGAGGAGGTCGAGGGTCATATTCGATCCCGCGATAAGGGCTGCGATTTTACCGAGAGCGGCGACTTGAAAGCATCATCTGGCTTCATCTTGACCGCGAAAGCCGAGCACGAGCGAATTTCCGATCCGGATTACATTAAGATAAACCTTTTGGGGCGTAACTTGAGGCATCTCAAGCGATCTCGTTACAATTTCGGAAAGCGCAAAAGTCCGCGTACCGAGAATTCGACCTCCGCTGATTGTGATCTTATCACGTCCAAGAATGCTTTTATCCTTTCAGTGGTTCACGACGTTTCGAACATGTGTTCACTTCTTGTAACCGATCATTTCATGTTTATTACCTAAAGTTTATGTTACAACAAGAATAACCACTTAGGAGCCGTTAAAAAACTCATAGAAAAAACTTCCTTTCTGAAAAGGAACCCAAAATAATAAATTGTTCCAAAGGAACCCACCCAAAGTATGAGTTCCAATAAAGACTATATGTACCAAACTTAATTCTGCCACAACTCAATTCGATGATTTTAAAGTTAATTATCCACGTTTACGCTATAATGCAGATTTATTGATATCGCAGCGTAAGAAATTTAATAAATAAACAAAAATTATACATATGAGTCATTTTTGAAAGGAACATAATGGATATGAGATTTGACAGTTGTTAAGATTATTTTGAAAATGTTTACTGTCTGCATGTCTTTTTCATATCGCCATCTATCAGATATTAACGAGTCAAAAAAACCCTAAAAAGAGTTCTATTGGAGTCTCAATTCTAAAGGATGCCAACTTTCACTTAAGCAGCAACATTAACGACCCCCCAGTTTTTTCTGTACGATGTCATGATTTGTTGAAAAGTTTTTCCATCCCTCCTCTCATTCATCAGAGATCATCACATAAGGCTTAAACCCGCCAGGGTGATGTCACAAATACTAACACCCCCCCCCCCCTTCAAGGCAAAAATTTATCTCCGATGTAATTATTATTTCAATCCCGTGATTACAAAATGTTTAAAATCGGAATCAGCGATTGAAGATTCCAAATCTCTAACTATGACCTGATAGATTTTACAATGTCTCTCAAAGATCCTTTCAAGATTCATGAAGAGTCTTGAAAATTTGAAAGTTTTTCGAGACCTCCTGCGAGATTTGAAACGGGTTTGTCAACTGTTTTTGAGTTGTTGAATGTTGGGATCTTCGAAATTTCGCAAATCTTAATCTGATTATCGTGATACCGAACCTTTGATTTTTTCATTCAATAGTGACCTTTAGCATGATTTCTGAAGTGAATAGACCCTCGGATATATGTTTAAAATAAAACATACAAACATAATATTCCAACCAGAAAAGACGAATTTTTAATCAAATAGTTGACTCATAAGAGAAAAGAATTGAATCCTAAAATATGAATTATCAACCGAAAACTGAATTTTTAACAAAAAATGGAAAAGCTGAATTTCCTGTTGAAAAAACTGGTTTTCAACAACAACAACAAACGAATTTTCAAGAAAATAGTTAGATTTGCAACAGAAAGATGAATTTTCAACTATTACAATTAATTTTTGATAAAGTGCTTCAACTTTCAACCAGTTATTCGAATTTTCTGTCAAGAACAATTATTTTCTACCAAGAAAGACGAATTCAGAACAAAATAAATACATTTTCAACCAAAATCTTGAATTTTTCTGTTAAAAACGATCAATTATAAACTAATAATGGAATAGTTTAATTTTGATTTAGAAAATTAATTTTCAATCAAAGGAAACGAATGTTCAACAAAATCTTAGTACATACTAATTAGTTTAACTTTCAACCAAGAAGTTAAATCTAGCAAAATAGTACGATTTCTAAATAACGAGATGGATCTTTCACTGATAAAATTAACTTACATCCATTTTGAACAAACACAAAGAAGAATTTTTAACAAAATGTTTCAAAATAATTTTAGTAGAATTTTCAACGTTTAATAGATTAATTCAATATTCAGTTAATTAACAAATATTTTTCATGAATAAATTCTTTATCTATTAAGAATATTTAAATTAATTGAAATTAGAACTAAGCACAATAATATAGTAAGAAAAATATAATTAAAAATAAATTTTTCAGAAATATGTGTGTATTTTTATTGATTTAAATTAAATGTTAAAAAATGTTATTGACACCTTTCATACCAACAAATGAAACAAATTAATTTTCAAGCAAGAAGATAGATAAATTTCTAAGCATATAGTTAAATCCTCAACCAAATAGTTGAATTTTTAACTAAAACGAATAAATTCGGAACCAAAAATATAATAGTAGACATTTCGATTCAAAACAATTAACTTACAAATGAAAAATAATAATTTTTTTTTTATTGGGTTCTATTAATTCAGGTTGAATTTAAGCGAGATTACTAGAAAACTCGCGTTTTTTTTCAAAATATTATGGTCCAGTTAGGTTTGGAAATGGATTAAAGATAAAATTGCAGTGCATAAGGGCGTAAGTTCTAAGAGCAAGTTCTAAGAGTAAGTTTTCATTATATTTATAAAAAAAACTATCTTGCACAAAAAAATTAATAAATGCTTTATCATTAGACAAAAAAGTCTAAGGAGACTATGATTTTTTCATTGTCACCCTCGAAAACAATTTTTGATCATTTTTATCTCCCAAGTCGTTGCTTCTTTCCGCATGCTCTTTTTCAAGGACTGAATTTGGATTTTTTGAATATTTCAGCTTTTGATTTTTTTTTTACAAAGCAAGTTGCAGTTATACGCTTTTTGGTATCTAAATTTTGCCCTTTTATAGCAACGAAGCCGTTCTCATAATGAATTTTTGTGATTGCTAATTTCGGGATGTTCCTTTCACTCTTCGATGGAGCTCAAAAATTACTCAAAAGTACTGTCTTTTTTTCAAATTAAGTTTGTACAACTTACACAGAATTTTGTATTTGGAGTGAAATTTGTATTAATAGATTTCATGCGGGATTTCTCGAAAACGGTTGCTTTCTTCTGGGTGTTCTTGTCAGGGTTTGACAAAGCATAGAAAGAACTCAAAATTAGCTTCTTACTTTAAAAAACAATCAAATGAACAAAATTTATATAGTTTTTAGTATCCTACATAAAATTATTCCAAGAAAGCCTCCTCACGTTCATAGGGTTTTTTTGTGGATACGGTTGCTTTTTTCAGGCGTTCCTTCCACGGTTCCATACAGCGTTGCTAGTTATTTTCCTAATTTAAAAAATAAAAAAATTATACAGCTCTTTCTGGGTCAGGTCCAGAATTTTACTGAGACGCCGTTTCTTTGACAAGGGCTGTCTTGAATATAGTTGTTTTATTTCAAGCATTCCTTTTACGATTCAATAAAACCTGAGGATAACTTAAGACATTAATGTATTACATTAAATGTAATGCGTTTGAGTTCGAATGCTTTAAGACTCCTGTAAAATTCGGGTACGTTAGTATGTACTGAACATAATTGAAGAAAGTGACATCTCTATAAAAATAATACTTCTCTCCAAAATAATACTCTTACAAAATAATATTCATGAAATATTTCTTGTTACTTCGATTTGCTCGATACATTTTCTAAGAAGAGGCTTGGAGAATGTTGCACTTATCTTTCCTCCCGCTAACCGCTATCGCCTCTTTTGTTCCTCAATCAGTTAACAAGTTGCGACATTAGACTTGACTTTACACATTGTTGTAATCAATAGGTGAAATAGGTGAAACGATATAACATGGCTAAAGTGTTTCTTATCTTCAGTTGCTGCTTCTCTGGAAACGGGGCATTTTGAAACAAGAAGTCTGGTACAAGTCAAAAGCACAGGGTCAAGAGAACTCTTGTCTGAAGAATTGTTGTCTGAAGAATTGTTCAACGATTTTCGGTAGAAAAGTATTTATATAGATGCTTCCGAGAAATATTATTCTTAGTCATGAACTGCCTCAGTGTGTTTCTCAATGTAAGGACTTCTACCTTTTCAGTTTTGAATGATCTTCGAATGAAAGAAAAAAAGCGATGTTGTGCTTCAGGACCTCAGGTGAAGAATAAGGAAACGAGGCACCATGATTGAAGGCGCAAACTTTTGTTTTTGTGAGAATGAACTACAGGAATAGGAAAATAAAGGAAAGTTTATTTGTTTTAAAATAATGACTTGTTAACTAGAAGAACGTTTCCTGATGATAAATTTTAACAAATTTTGCAAATTTTTTGAAAGACGCCTCTGCTGTAGTGTTTCCTCTATTCAACTGTACGGGGTCAAAAATCAGTAAGCGCTAAACAGTAACATTTTGTATAATAAAGGTTAATGCGTTTATGATTTTTCGTACAAAACAACTGCATATTTACAAATTAACTTTCAACATATTATTAGCTTTTTCGTAAAGTTCTCTTGTATGCTAGTATTAATCAAAAAGTTCACAAATTTACATTAAAAAACACTTTTTTAAGCGCCCTTTTTAAATTTCTAACACACGTTAGAAATTTAGAATGGCTCTTACTTGGTTTTGCAGCATCTATGCTAAGCAGGTTTTACGTAAAGCATGAGCTTTCACAACAAAGTCAGCGTCATGAAACGCAATTTATTCACCTGGGCGAGTAATCACATTATCTATAAAGTTTTAAATAACTATTTAATTATTTAATCAACTTCTTACCAGAATAAACTCTAATTTATTTCACTTCTATTGTGTGATTTTATTAATAATGTTTAAATAACGATGAATAAAAAAAAATTGTTATTGATAGTAAAATAAACTGTTTTATACAATTTTATAATAAATAAACGGCAAAGAAAATTCAATTAAGTGTCTTTCCGCACTTATTCATTATTGCATTCGATGTAAAAGCATCAAAACTGTTCAAAGAAATGTGGATATATGTTAATAACTAAACTTAAAAAACAGTATGCAGGCACTTACATTGTTTTATAACAAGACGCCGCTATCTTGTCCAACCTTTCGTTGGTGTTGCAAAACAAACTAAGCGATAGGTGTGTACTTACTGCGTTTTGACTTCAAATTACAATTTCAGAATGAACTTACTTGGTTTTAAATCTTAAACTATTTTCATGAAAAACACTAATATATGAAATATTACTGTGTACTAGTATTATTTACGTTAATTGATTTTAAAAATTTAAAAGGAATTTCAAAATTTCTCTTTTATCCTATAAAAATCCTGTCATTTTAGGGCTTTTTAACAGGTTACAGGAATAAATGTAGTGATTTTCACTAAATTTTATAATAATATTAATTTATAGTGATTTTAAATTATTTTTCTCTTTGAATTCGAATAAATTCTCAATTGTTTTTAATAGTTTAAAAGAAATTTCAAAACTTTTCCTTTTTCTTTCAAAAAATCCTGGAATTTTAGAGCGTAGCGGATAAATCTAATGATTTTCATTGAATTTTATAATAATATTTTAATATTTTTCTAATTAATTTACTCAAAAAACATCAAGAACCCCAAAGTATTTCAGGGATTTCTGGTCTTTTTACAGTTTCGAGAATATCTCAGAAAAGTTCACTTAAAGCGCTCAATATTTCCTTTTTTGGTGCAAATTATTTATTTATTTTTTTAATTAAAATTTAACTATTCCCTTTTTGATTTGAAAACTTATCATTTTTAGTTAAAAATGTTTTGATAAAAATTTAGTTGAACGTTGAACTCTTTGGATCAAAATTCATTCTTTTAAATTTCAGAATTTTAGCTGAAAATGCCCCTGATTAGGTTTGATTTGATTGATTGATAGATAGAATAAGCCCAATAGCCAGAGGCCAATTACAGATCTTCAAAAGTACATTGTATTACCTACGGGTGACCTATTTTAATCTATAAATCCAAATATCTTCTAAACTACCCCATCTACATAAAAAACGATTCATACCAAAGTTGACCAGAACATAGGGGGCAGATGTTGTAAACTATTCATTCAATTTATTTTGACTTTGAGCTCAATTTTCAAAGTCATTTCAAGGTCAAGGCAATTTTTTTAAATGGAAACCCCTATTTTTGACTGCAGATTTGAATAGAGCGGAAAATCTTACGTCAAACATGTACTATGGAAATCTTGTATTTGTGACCTTGGATAGGTCAAACTCACGGTCAAATGTCCAAAAAACGATCAGATGCAACTTATCTTGTACTTGTTAAAGGCACCATCAAAGTTTAGATTGCTCACAAAACCAGCAAATTAAAAAAAAGCTTCTAAGCGCTTTTCAAATAATTGACCTTGATATGACCTTCTACAGGTCAAAATGAAAGATTTTAAAATAGCAATTTTCACGTACAATTTCCCTTCCTTTACGAGTCTGCAGTCTAAAATAGATCTTTCTATTTTAAAAAATCGTCCTTAATGACCTTGAAAATTGACCTGAAGGTCGAGGCTGACAAGGTCGTCAAGGTGGTTCACACTTTTTCATTTTATCGACTTTTTAAGAGTATCTTACACTTTTTGCTTTAACCAGAAGCCCACGTAAATTCAGAAAAAGGGCGTCTGATCGTTTTTGGACATTTGACCTTGATTTTCGACCTCTCCAAGGTCACAAATACAATATTTCCATAGAACATTTTTGACGTAAAATTTTCCTCTCTATTCAAATCTGCAGTCAAAAATAGAGGTTTCCATTTTAAAAAATCGTCTTGACCATGGAATGACCTTGAAAATTAAGCTCAAGGTCAAAATCAATGGCACAGTTAAATGGCCCCCTATGCCCCTGTCAAATTTTGTATGAACCGTTTTTAATGTAGATGGGGTAGCTGAGAAGGTATTTGGATTTATAGATTAAAATGGGTCACCCTGTATATTTATAATAATACATAGTAGTTGTATACTACTAACTTAACGAAGAGCTTATAATATTATGTGATATATATACATATACATATATATATATACACATATATATATATATATATTTATTTATTTAATTATTATGTTGCTGAGTTAGAGATAAATTCGAAGACTAGATTACAAGAAGTATGTACTGATACTGTGAAGAGATCTATATCATCACGAGAACAGGCAAACACTCTATTAAGGTCATGACACATGGTGTAGATTTGTGATCGAGGATCTAAGCTGGAAGCCAAGCAGATTGAATCCCTAGATCTTGTTGATCGCGTAGGTATATGGAAAGGTATGATTTGTAACACTTCAGGACAGTCAATTATACCTCGAATCAATTTAAACAAAAATAGAATTCCAGCAAATGGCCGTCTGTCCTGAAGAGTCCAAACATTAAATCGTTCACAGAGAGTATTTAAATCAGATCCCGGAGGGGGGTAGATTCCAAGCTTTGTTTAATTGAGGTATTTCAGAAATCTTTTATGACACGCTTCTATAAGGTTGATTTGCTTATGGAGACTAGAAGTCCAAACAACAGAGCAATATTCCAGCTTAGATCGTACCAAAGTTTGAAATAACGTAATCATTATTGAAATGTTTTTAAATCTATGCAGATTCTAAATAAAAAAACCTAGTGATTAATTATAACTCCAAGGTCAAGCATTGCAGACACTCTCTCGAGAACTACCCTTGTATTGTGTATTGAAAGTTAATTAGCTTATCTCTTTTGCGAGTGAACAAATTTATTAATATTATCCGGAAGATGCATACAAGAAATTATATCAGAAATAAGATAGGACAACTTAAGATTATCTACATAAAAATAATTATAGCAATTGAGATAAGCCGAAAGATCACTCATATAGATAATGAATAGGAGTGGTCTAAGGTTAGATCCTTGGGGCACTCCAGAAGTAGGGATAAACTCTGCAGAAGAGTGTCCACAATGCTGAACAAATGTGTGCCTGGATGATAAATAAGAGCGTAATAGTCGAATCATATTGTCCGGTAGATCAAGTATTTTTAACTTACTTAATAATATGGCATGGTCCACTTTATCGAATGCTTTAGAGAGATCGGTATAAATTACATCAACTTGATTATGTACAGTTAGTAACTGACGAATATTTTGAGTAAAGCTCAGCAAGTTGGTAGCATCAGATCGGCTAGGAATAAATCCATGCTGGTTAAACTATATCACATGAAAAGCCACGCAAGGTATTAAATTATAAATACATCTTTCGAATATTTTCAAGAATCCACAAGGAACCGATATGAGTCTATAGTTAATAATAAGAGATTTGTCACCCTTCTTCAAAACAGGATAGATACGGGTAGCTTCCCAGACAGGAGGAAATTAACCAATTCGAATCTTTTTTATGGCATTCCGAATTTTCCTTGAGGTTATATAGGTATTATTTAATCCTTCAAGTTGAGCTGTATTAATATGGCCAGGCAATATAGTCTTTCGATAGATATAGGATATTTGGCATTCCAACCAGGTTCTGGGAGATCAGATAGATTATAAGCTTTCATACAATAATCTGCAAAAGAATGTGCAATATGCATTGGAGTGAGAATCTCAACGTTATTATACATCATGGTCCCTGGAATATACGTGATGCCCTTCTGTTTATATAAATGGGATCAAAAGGAAGTAGGATTGGCAATAATTTCTTTTTCTATGTTACTGTTATACCGTTTGAAAGAAGAGCTCAAATCAATATTTATTTTTTTCTTAAGAGTTTTATAAAGTTGTTGGTAATATGGAACCTTGGTTATATTACATTCAGATCTATAGCTATCTTTTAAGTGAATGTTATGAACAATATATTTTGTAAAATACAGTGGATGAGTGAATTCAATCCTTCAGTATCAAATTTAGGAACTTAAATGTTAAATAGCATGTCGATTGTATCATATAAAATCTTACAAGCCTGGTTTAATAATATAACATTTTCTAAAAACGACCAGTCAATATCATTCAAAGCAATACATAATTCACTGATATCTGCTCTTTTAATATTTAACGTTATTGGTAGAACCCTCACAGAAATTTTTCCGTGGCCCGATCTGGCCAAATGAGGCCCAGATCGGGAAGCCAGGTCGGATCAGACCCGTAATGAAACGCACGGA
>CAKNWT010325596.1:0-11345 GCA_932066315.1 Andricus coriarius | reverse complement strand
TTTTTTTATCGTAATCGCTTGCACAGTTTAACGTAAAAATGATCTCCTCACAGTATTTTAAATATTTTGTCATCCTATGTCGAAAAGAACAACTTTTTAGGTGAAAAAAAAACTCCATTTTTGTATACTTTCTTGCAAAATACACATCACTATATACGAATTCCGTATTTGAATTTTTTCTTAAAATTTACGCTAATGAAATGTCTGATAAGGATAAGCTTGACGCCTATGAAATTTAAGATAACGACTATAAGATATATATATGATATAATCTGATAAAGAACCAGAATATTCATTATAGTTACAGTCTTAATCACATTCTTCATTACTACATTCATTAATTTTTCCTCTGATCAGAAAAGATGAGGATTGTTTCTACTCTTGTCTTATCCCTGGGGGTTATACTTAATTCCTTTGGTAACTATAATAATATATCTACAATTTTAAGTAAATTTCTTCGCTATACGCAAATCAGAATGTGTGTAATTTAATCTAAATTCTATCCCAATTGCTGGTTTCTTTCAAACTTTCAAGCCGAGAAACTCAACCTTTTTTCAACCCCGAAAGAGGAAGGGTTAAGTAAAAATGAAAACTTTCAAAATTTTGAACATGAGTTTTAAAATGGGTCGGCTGCGGAACCATTTTGCGAACAAATAATTAATTTCTTCATTATTCAAGGGAAGTGTCTCATCTCTTAGTTCCAGTCCACTTAGTTTTTTTCAGATCCATCCGAAATAGTCAGTTTCTGCCAAAATCTAGAAAAAATGCAAGATGGCGGCTGGTTAAAATTTAAGACAAATTAATAATTTTACCATTTTTAAATTAAAGCCTCTCAAAACATACAAAATTCTTTGACATTCCTTAAATTTTTCTAAATCTCCTGAAATTCTTTGGAATCTTTTAAAATAACTTAAGATCTTTAAAATCCTTTGAAACGTTGTAACTTCCTTCATACGCCTCGAACTAGGGGCAGGTTAAGCGCGGCGGAACAGGCGGGTAAAAAAGAACACTACTATATCTGGAAAAATATTCACACTGTAAATTTTATATTAATTTATTAAATAAAAATCAGTCTAATGAACTGAGAAAAGTGCAAAAAGAATTAATGTATATTATGTTAATTTGCGTCAGAAATGAAGTGCAAACTTTCAGCACTTTAGTACTCAGGTGCGGTGTGATCTTTGAGAGAAAATAAAGTACATAAAATATTCTGATCCCATTTTCCCTTACAAGAATTTCAAAAAGTGAAGTTTAAATTTTCTGTTCTTGACAATAGATTTAATTCTCAATTGTTTAGAAAAGAAAATTACCTATTTCAAATAAAAATGGAACACCGGAACATCCGCGAACTTAACTTGTCAGATTGTATCCGGTCGCAGTCAGGATAGTTGCTAGATATTTTTAAGAAATGAAAGGTGATAAAGTTCATGATTTAAGTTACTAAAATTCGGAGTTATAAAAGAAAGACTGCTAGACAAAACTGGCATGGAAGTGGTTTGTCAGAAAGGTTAGTACATTTACACTACAATAAAATTTATACTATAATAAAATTTACGCTATAATAAAATTTAACTAGGTAGATGTTGAAATGTGTATTCTTGAGTTTTTGTCCAATATAAATAGGTAAGATGTATACAAATTATTTTGTGTGATTTTGCAGGTTAAAAAAGAACATGGAATGTCCGGAAAAGACTAGTTTCCAGGCTTTATGAAACGCCATCCGGAATTAGCACTTATAAAAACGGAAAGGACTTCACAAGCCTGTGCAAACAGACTTAATAAGGAAGAAGTCACAAAGTTTTATAAATTCGTGAGTAAAATCATTTCTGATCATCAATTAGATGCATCCAAAATTTTCAATGTAGACCAAATGGGCATCACGACAGTTCAAAAAAGTACATCCAGAGTGCTTGCACTAAATGGGCAGAGACGAGTTGGTTGTCTGTCATTTTTGTGAGCGTAGAGAATTAGTGACAGCAGAAATTTGTTTCTCAGATGCAGGTGCATACATGCCCTTAATGTTAATATTTCCACGCAAAAACGTGAACAAAAATTATTTGGCCGGAGCTCCGCCTGCGTGGGCTGAATTTCACGTAAGCGGGTGGATACAGAAAAAAATATCAGTTAGGTGGTTCAAACGTTTCATTCAATATTTAGGGGCCACGAAAGAAAATCCAGTTCTACTTTCATTAGATGGGCATGTAACTCATGTAAAAAATTTTAAAATTATTTATTTGGCAGAAGAAAATTGAGTCATAATACATTGCTTCCCTCCTCACAGTACTCATCGATTACAACCACTCGATTTTAGCTTTATGAAGCCTTGAAGCACTTATTACACCGATGAAGAGAATATGTGGCTCCGAGCTAATCCAGGTTGCATAGTAACGCATAATCAGATATTTCAGCTCTTCGGTAATGCATTTTTAAAAGCAGCTACGATGAGCACTGCCATAAATCGATTTCGCAAGACAGGAATTCGTCATGTAAATCCTAACGTATTCACGGACGAGGACTTTCTTCCTGCTGAGAGAAACATTGCGCTTGTTGAAATAAATCTTCATGAAATAAATAACTTACTATGTCACATTTGTATTCTTAGTGGAGGCGGTATTGGTCGCTGAAGCGATTCAAGAGATTGAACGCCAAACGCAGATGAACAAGCGATTTGAGGAAGGAAACAGCAACACTTTTCCGCAAAGATCCGATGTCCAAGGAACTGCTTCTGTCCATACTCCTTTACCTCTTCCTCCGATTTCTGATCTGATTCCTGAATTTAAATCGTTTTGTCATGATATTCAAGAGATTAGCCGCACAGTGGAAGGGATTCAGAGAGGTCACGTAGAAAATAATTTACCGAAAAGCTCAGAAGTCGAAGTGACTGCTCCTGACATTTCTCTTGAGATTTCTGTGACAGTATGTCAGAATAAGGAAGAAGACGAAGCCATAGTTCCAATCAATTTTCAGATTTCGGACTTGAACAATATCGCTTTGAATGCTGAGACAGTTTTACAAGAGACATCGAAAGCTTTAGAAACGATTCAGCAAAAGATACACATATTTTTTTAATTTGCGCTTTCAAATTTGTCACGATTACTTCATGACACATAATATTTCAGGTGTCAAAATAAACTGGAGAGACAAGAAACTTACTTTCTTCTAACTAGAGTATTGCTTCAATTCGACGAGCAAATGCTCCACAACGTCGCGGACGTCAAAAAGGAACGGCGACAATAATAACCAGCCCAGAGTACAAACAATCTCTGTTCGAAAAGCCTTCAAATTCAAAGGCTACCTCGCGAGGGCGAGGTCGATCATGCAAAAAGTCAGAGGTTTCGACTTATTTGACAACGTTGCAGTCGCAAATCATCGACGAGATTCCACGTTCCTCTAATTCTAAATTAAATAGTTTCGTGCATCTCCCTTTGATCGAACAGAATGCACAAAGTAAATTAACTGATGGTACTGAAGTTATTGAATTCGATTTCGCAGACTTCAATATCAACCAGCTTCTAGTACAAATTGTTCAACAACAGGTTAAAGTACTTTTCGTTCTTACCCTTTTGCATATATTTTTTGTTTCAACTTTCTGTCTGCATAAATAATTTCTAAATATTTTTTTCAAGTTGAAAGAAGAAATGCAACCGAACGCTGTCACGTATCAAATTGTATCGGATCAGTATTAAAAACCGAAAAGAGCAGTAGCCATTAGAACGTTGAATTAAAATTATTTGTCAGGAAAATCAAAAGTTCCTATGAAGAAAAATGCGCTAGGAGCCCCTGAAAGAAAAGTACTGAAGGATATTGACCTGCGATATTAGTTATTAAAGTTTTCGTCTGATATAAATCTTCGAAAAAAGTTTAATTTTCTTTTCGTAAATTCTCTATATGCGAAAAACTAAACGAAATTTGTGCTGTGGTTTAAAAATAAAAACAACTAACAAACAAATACATTTTTCATTCAAATTTAGTTTTTCTATCCGTTTATCTACGTATATTTCAAGTAATATATTGAAGTAATTAATTGTTCCATACAGCCCCAACATGCGTTCTTGATGATGAATTGGAGAAAAATTTATCTTATATTTGTTTCTGCAAGTTCTTACAGGTTACAATGTAATTAGCGTGAAAGATTTTGTGCACCGTCTCGCCCCACCTTCCCCTAAAGTTTATTTTATTCCCTAAAGTTCTTTAGAAATTCTTAGAAATCCCTATATGTACATTAAAATCTTTGTAAGTTGTAATAATCCATAAAAAAAGTAAAAATTGTTTGAGATGGCTTAATAATATTTACATAAAACTTAATAATTGAAGTTCCTTTACACAGACCGTTCAAATCCCTCCAAATATTTGAAATTTTTAGAGATTCAATAAAATCCTTTAAATCTTATGAAATGATTATATCCATGAAATTTAATTTAATTTAATTGTTTAAGTTCTCTAGAAATCACATAAAATCGAGTTTTTAGAAATACTGCAAAATTTTTCGAAATCCCTTAAAATTTGCGAAATCTCTTGAATTACTTTGGAATCGGCTAAAATGGCTTAAAATCTTTTAAAGTTCAATAAATCCTTTGACATAATTGGAGGACTTATATATTCCCTTAAATCTGGTCAAATTCTTTGAATCTTTTAAAATAACTTTACATGCGTTCTAAATCCTTTGAAATAATTTGAAATCTTACCAACATACAAAAAAATAGGCTGCTATGACAGATTACAACTTCTGTTATTTTCATCTGCTCTTTTAATTTGAACATTGTTTAGAGTAGATGCGCCGCAAGAGAAAATTAAAATCTCAAGAATTGAATCCTCTATTTCTTGTTGCAGAGTTAAGTTCACAGTTCAAAGATTTGCCTACTAGCACCCCTATTCCTGGCGTTCCTCGTGGCGGACGCTCTTATTCTCCTGATTTGTCTCTTTCTCTTGGCAGACCTTATCCTCCGAATTCACCGGTCAGATCTTCTCCTTTTACCGAGTCTTCTGTTCCTGCCAGTTCCAGGCCACCTCCTGCTAATTCTTCTCTTCGTGTCAGGTCTAGGTCTCCTCCTGGCAATCGTTCCTCTTCTTTACGCCTAGGACTTAGAATTGAAGAACTCAAATCTGTTCGACTTATTCCCAACGTGAATCCTAACCGGCGATTCCAAATTCGAAAATACACTTTTCCTCGTGATGCACCAATTCAAGTGAGAGGAAGATATAATGTCCTTGCTCCCATGCCGACCCAAGAACAAACTGTATTATCAACGTCCAATGATGAGATCTTTGCAATACTCGTCAGAAATAATACTCTTCTTCGCGGAATATTTGCTAGCAATAATAAACGGGCAAAAATAAACATGTACAGTGGCGAGGTTGAAGAGATGACCGCAGGAGAAATCGAGGAAGCGCCCATAGGCAATAATCGCTCAGTCTCACGCAATTTTGGAAAAATGATGATACGCGATATTCGTCCACCACATTTATTTAATTTTTTTTAAATGTAAATAAAATCAAAATTTAGAACAACTTTATGCTGCTTCAAGAGTGAATGTAAGTTGTACCTATATGAAATAAATATTTTTTGTTGTATACATTTTTTCAACAAACCAACTCTTCTCGAGAAAAATTGAAAAAGGGTGAATGAAAGTAAAAAAATGCTTTTTATATTCTTGATAATAAATTTCAATTAATAATGGACTCCATATAAATTTTAGATCCTTGAAAAGCGTAATTACTTAGCTTTGTTTGCCTGGAAAACGTGGAATTGTCAGTGCATTTTCATATACCTTGAAAAACCTGGAAATGCAAGAGAATTTTTTCCAAGTCATGATAATTTTGTTTAAATTATTATATAAAACAGAAAAACAATGATTCTTTATTTGTAAACGTAGCTTTATATTACTGTACTTAAATATTTTGCTGAAAGTTCCGTTTTTGTGGTTTGAAATTAATTTTTTCAACTGCAAATTGAACTATTTTATTTTTGGGAGAAAATTTATAGTTTTTAGTGAAAAATTCAAATATCTGGGCAAGAATTTATGTATTTTGTTTAAAATTCATCGGTTTGTTTGCAATGTTTTCTCTTGTTTAACTGAAAAATCTTTCATGGCTGAAAATTCAACTCACGATCAATGTCGTCTTTTCTGGTTGAATTCAACTGTTTTTAATAAAAAAATTAAACTCTTTTTTGGTTGAAATATCAGCTACAAAATTTTTTGTTCGAAATTCATCGTTTTTCGAATGACAATTTAATCACTTGGTCAAAAGTTAAACTCTTTTGTACAAATAAATTTTTTGTTTCAAGACTCCTTGTTGTAAATTTAAAATTTATCTCTTTGGTTGAAAAATGAGCTATTCTGTTAAAAATTTTATTTTGCTTTTGCTGAAAATTATTTCTCTTTCACTGAAAGTTCAACTATTCCATTTGAAACTTCAAATATTTGATTGAAAATTTGTTTTTGTTTGGTTCGAAATTAATTTTTTAAACTGAAAATGTAATTATTCGAGTTGAATATTCCACCAATTCAGTTTAAAATTCATCTCTTCGGTTGAACATTAACTTTTTTAACTAAGAATGTAACTATTCAATTTTTGGTTGAAATTTCTTTTTTATTTAAAAATTTTTGTTTTGTTTTGGTAAGACTTAATTTTATTGATCGAAACTTATGGTTTTGTTCAAAAATTCAATTATTCTAGTTAAAGATTTATCATTTTAGTCGAAAATTCATGTTTTTGGTTTAAAATTCAACTGTTACTTTGTCACACTTTGTGTGAAAATTTCATTATCTGTTTGAAAATTCGTTTTTTTCTGGTTACAAGTGATTTTTTAAAAAAGTGTAACTGTAACAATTCTAATAAATTATTCCATCATCTTAGTTGAAAAATCATATCTTTGGTTGAACATTAATTTTTTCAAATGATAATTTATCTATTCAATTTTTGGTTGACAATTTATGCCTTTTAGTTCAAAATATCTCTTTTTTTGGTCGAAATTAATCTTCTTGTTTGAACATTATCTTTTTGGTTGAATATAAAACTACTTGATTGAAAGTTAAACTCTTTAGTTAAGAGATCATCTTTTTGGTTTAGAATGCATCTGCTTTAGTTGAAGATTCATCATGTTGGTAAAAAATTAATGACTTTCGTTAAATAATTTTTTTTTCGAAATTCAATTTTCTAACTGATAATTTAAGTATTCCATTTTTGGTTAAAAATTGAACTTTTTCTCGTTAAAAATTGAACTATTCGTTGAAAATTGCTATTTTTTAGTTAAAAATTTAACTATTTGGTTGAGAATTCAAATATTTTGTTTTAAAAAATCGTCTTATTTGGTGTAAAATTAATCTTTTGGGTTGAGGATTCAGCTATTTATTTAAAAATTAATCTATCTTGTTGAAAATGCAATATTTTTAATTAAAAAGTTGGGAATTTGAAGCAGTTTAAATTGAATTTTAATATAGTACCCATATTAATTTTATATAATTTTTGATATCAGTTTTAAGCTTTAGTAATTGGATTTTTCTCTCGAAACTGATGCTAATGAAATGTCAACATGCGATAAGGATCAGTTTGACGCCTATGAAATCTAGGATACAAACTATAAGGTATACGTATCATATGAGCTGATGAAGAACTAGAGTATTCATTATAGTTACAGTTTTAATCCAATTCTTTATTAATACATTAATTTTTCTTCTAATTTGAAAAGATGAGGATTGTTTCTACTGTGGTCTTGTCCTTGGCGGTTATACTCAATTCTTTTGGTGAATATATTAATATATCTATAATTTTTAGAACAATTTTTAAGCTATACGCAAATCAGAATGTGTGCCATATGTGTACGTGTACATTAGGGTTACCCTGCAACACGTGGCTAATTTTTTTAATTCCTTTTCTCCCAGCTGCGGGTTTCATTTTGATGACCAAACAAATTGAAGTTGTGCATATGATTAACAATAGGGTAAAATGTGAAAAATGGAAAAACATACATAACTCTCTCAGTTTTCGGTAAATTCTCCTATACACTGAAGATCTCGACCAACAACACATTTTTCAAGAAAAGCGCTTTAAACTTGAGAAGATGAGCAAATTTATTTGCAGAAAAAAACTCTTAAAGTTTGTGAAATTCTTTGAACGTTTTGGAATAACTTAACATATTTCTTTCGCGATGGCATCCGTAAGTTATCTAATAGGTGGCGCAAGGTCATCAAAAACAATGGACAATGTTTCCAAGATTGATCTGGTATTTGTATATTTTGAAACCTAAAATATATTTTTGGAGAAAAGGTAAAAATGAAGTTATACACCTAATAATTAAAAATACTACATTAGGTGAATAAATCAGTCATTCGTTTATAGTTTCTCTATTTTGTCCATCGCTTCTTTCAATATTTTAACCTGGTTTATTTCTATATTGAATTTCCTATAATATTCTTTTGTGCGGGTGTAAAGACCATACTGCTGCCCTGAAATATATCGTAAGAAGTAAAATTTTTTATAGAGGTCCCTGTCCAGTTTTGCATCCGAAATAAGTTTCTATATGAATAATACTGACTGACTTTCCACTTATTACTTGTTCCTTTTGAAAAAATCACTGTGATTAGTACGGAAAGCAACGAAATTCATGCTCGATGAAAATATTAAAGAGGCATCCTCAAAAGATGATTTTCAGGGTACAAGCTTTAGCCTGCTCTTTTAAGTTAACCTTGGCTCAGAGCAGGCGTGCCGGAAAAGAAAATTAAAATAGAATAAATACAACACGAGGAAAATTGAATTATCTGTTTTTTGTTGCAGAGTTAAGTTCACAGCTCGAGGATTTGCCTACTAGCAACCCTATTCCTGGCGTTCCTCGTGGCGGACGCTCTTATTCTCCTGACTTGTCTCTTTCTCTTGCCAGACCTCATTCTCCGGTCAGGCCTTCTCCTTCTGCCGAGCCTTCTCTTTCTGCCAGGTCGGTATCTCCTCATGCCAAATCTTCACTTCGTGTCAGGTCCAGGTCACCTCCTGCCGTTCCTTCTCTTCGTGCCAAGTCCAGTTCTCCTCATGCCGAGTCTTCACTTCGTCTCAGGTCCAGGTCACCTCCTGCCGATTTTTCTCTTCGTGCCAGTTCCAGGTGTCCTTCTGGCAGTCGTTCTACTTCTTTACGTCTAGGACTTAGAATTGAGGAACTCAGATCTATTCGACTTATTCCCAACGTGAATCCTAACCGGCGATTCCAAATTGGAAAATACACTTTTCCTCGCGATGCAACAATTCACGTGAGAAGATATAATGTCCTTGCGCCCATGCCAACCGAAGAACGAACTGTATTATCAACGTCCAATGGTGAGGTATTTGCAATACTCGACAAAAATAATACTATTCTCCGTGGAATATATTCTAGCTATTGTAAACGGGCAAAAATAAACATGTACAGCGGCGAGGTTGAAGAGATGACCACAGAAGAAGTCGAGGAAACACCCATAGGCAATGAGCACCCAATCTCACGCAATTTTGGAAAAATGATACTACAGAACATTCGTCCGCCACGTTTATTTAATTTTTTTTAAATGTAAATAAAATCAAAATTTATAACAACTTTATGCTGCTTTAAGTGTGAATGGAAGTTGTACCTCTATGAAATACATATTTTTTGTTGAATTTATTTTCTTTCGTTAAACCAACTCTTTTCGAGAACAATTGAAAAAAGGGCAAATAAAAGTAAAAAATGCTTTTCATATTTTTTAAATTAAGTAGGTCTGGAAAACTTAGAATTGTCAGGGAATTTTGATATACCTGTTTACACCTGGAAATGGCAGAGAATTTTTTTTAAAGTCAGGACATGTTTTCAAGGGTGTGGTTCTTTTTTAAATTGCTACATAAAATTGAATAACAATGATTCTTAATTTGTAAAAGTAGCTTTATATTACTGTATTTAACTATTTTGCTGAAACTTATTATTTTTTTTTCAAATTAATTTTTGTAAGTGTAAATTTAACTATATATTAGGTTTAGCGCGGATGGCGAGCCAGGCGTCCAGATTGCGGATGTCGCGCGGATCGTCATATTGGCTGGTGGGTGGTAGACCCTTTTGGCCCCACCTTTCGTGAAACGTTGCCACTCCCTCCGCCCGTCAATGTAAGGGGGGGCGGTAGACGAATCCGTCGGAAGGAATCCGCGCTCCGGAAAAGTTTCGAAGGTGGAGACGAAGGCGAAAGCAATAATGAGGGAGATAACGTCTCCGGCGTTACATCAGCGCATCAAAGTAGGACGTCGTCACCTGACCCTGGTGCGACGGCGGTGGCTACTGGAGTAGGCGTCGCCGGTTGTTTTCCTTCTGGTATAGCGGCAGTAACCGCCTCTGGGAGGGCCGGTGAGTAGCCCCGGACCTCCTCCGCGACACGAGGGGACCCTGAAGAAAGCGGGGCTCGTGCCTCTATAAAAGAACTCGGCGAAGGGAGGCCAAAAGTGGGTGGCACTGGTAAAACCCGATGGCACGGAGCTGAAGAATAATAATCCACACGAACGGGACTGTTAGTAGAGGATCCCATCGAACGACGGGTTATGTTAGTTGGTGGAAATACGTGCCGCGGTTCCCGAATAAACAGGGGCACCTTCAACCTTCAACTTGTTCCGCGGCGGCCCGACGTGCTTGTTCCTCTTCCACAGCCCTGCGTAACCACTCTGCTTCTGCAGCCCTGCGTACCCGCTCTGCTTCCGCGGTCCTTTCAGCCCGCTCCTCCTCCGCGGCCCGGCGCAACCGCTATGCTTCCGCAGCCCTGTGTTCCCGCGAATCATTCGTAGCGCGGGTTCGTTCTTCTCGCACCTGCTGCCTCTCTCTCTCTCCCGTCACTTCCGTTCCTTCATGGGAAGCGAGGCCACAGCAGCCCTGCGGACTCGTCATCGGCGCGTACGACGATTAGGACGCGCTACGTTGACGCTCCTTGTCATCAAGGGTTTTTCTTGGCGTAGTAACTGCCCGTACACGGACGTCATGGCCTGGGACGAGAATATAGCGTGCGCGATTTCCTCTTTTTACGGAAAGTCTGACTCTCTTCGCAGAGAGTTGTCTCCGCCGATGCGCTGAGGTAACACGTACGTGGACCGTGTCGCGCGGCTCAGAAGGGAAAGCAGTACCGCCGTTCACAAGTCGTCACTAAATGACTGAAGTACACGAACAACAAAATCGAAAAAGAACAAACCCGTAGGTCCCGATTGATGGCATGGAATCCTGAACGTCGGCCGAGTTGGTGATGTCGCGACGATGCCTCACGGCGCGGCTGGTTACTTGCTGGATAGCGACGAAATTCGAAGGCGGAATCAAAAGCGTGGCCTGAAGAAAAGCGCCACGAGTTCTCGAAGAACGAAGGAAATTAAACGATTGA
>CAKNWT010325593.1:0-10561 GCA_932066315.1 Andricus coriarius | reverse complement strand
AGTTCTTTGACATCATAATTTCTAAACCAAAATGGATCTTAACTTATCTAGAAGTGACTAAAGCGCATAAATAATCGGACTTATGTTCTTTCGAATTCAGAAGAACTAACGAAATTCAATGAAGTTTACGAGAACTGCAGGTGTTTTTTAATGAATTCAGAATTATTTCCAAAAATAAAAACAAAACAATCAGTTGTGTTAAACTCAAACACAGTAAGCATCAACCATTGTTAACTTCACATTTTTATGGCACAGCTTCTCTTTACAGAATCCTCTATTTCTTTTCACAGGTTCAAGTTCGCAGTCAAGTAGAGATTGTCTTGACACTCCCAGTCCAGTTCACTGTCGCTCTTCTCCTTCTCGTCATATACATCAGACTCCCGAGGAGCATCCAGTTCGTGTCAGGGACAGGTCGCCTCCTGGCAGGCCTGCTTCTCCTAAAGTTCTTGGATGCGCACTTGGTCAACTTGGATACATTCGGCTTATTCCCCGCAAAAATCTGAATCTACGTTTCGAATTTCGAAGATACGTTTTTCCTGCTGGTTATCCACTTAGACTGCGAATAGAAAGAAATATGTATATTCCCGTGCCAGCCCAGATACATATTGTTTTATCAGTATCCAATGGTGACATTTGTGCAATATTAGAGCATAATGGGGTTCTTCGTGGAATATATTCGACAAATAAAGCTCATACGAGAATGAAAATAAATATGATAAGCGGCAAAGTTGATAATTTGACTACAGATGAAATGCGATATTGTCCAGTAGGCGAACGTCACCCCATCTCCGCAAAGATTTTTATTAAAGATTTAGCAAATGACGATTCACTACAGTCTGAATGGAATACTAATAGCAACCGTAACTCTGGTTCTTCCCCTTCTGGCAGACAACATTCACCTGACCGGAATTCGCCACAGGAGCCTCCTCTTTATGCAGAAGCCAGATCGCCTCCTGGGTCGTCCCCTTCACCTATAGTACTTGGATATACACTTGGGCAACTCGGATACATTCGGCTTATTCCCTGCACAAATCAGAACCTACGATACGAATTTCGAAGATACGTTTTTCCTGCTACTAAACCAATCAAGTTGCGAACAGAAACGAGCTACATTCCCGTGCCAAACCAAGAATATATTGTATTATCAGCATCAAATGGTGATATTTTTGCTATATTAGAGTACAGCGGGTTTCTTCGTGCAATGTTTACAACTAATAGAGCTAAGTCAAGAATTAAAGTAAATATGATAAGCGGCGCAGTATATATTTTGACCGCAGATGAAATTCGAGATTGTCCAGTAGGCAAACGTCGCCCAGTCTTCCCCTACAGTTTTATTAAAGCTTTAGCAAATTCCGATTCACTGAAGACCAAATGGAATACTAATAGCGGCAGTAACCTGGTCTCTTCATCTTCTGACAGCGAACATTCACATGAACGGACTTCACCTCAGGATCCTACTCTTCGTACCGAATGCAGTCCCAATAACAAACGCTCTCCTGGTCCTTCTTCTTGTGCCAGACAAAACGCACCTGCTCGGACTTCTCCTCAGTAGCCTCCTCTCCTATGCCAGTTCCAGTTCTCCTCCGGGCAGGACTCCTTGTCATCAGGTACTAGGATATGGACTTCGACAGCTTGGATACATTCGACTTATTCCCGAGCCAAATCAGAACCAGCAATTCGAGTTTCGTGGATACTATTTACCCGCTGATAAATAAATTCGATTGCTTGTAGGAAATGGTAAATTTGTATCACGTAAACCAAGAATATATGGTTTTATCAACATCTAGTGGTGACGTTGTTGCAATACTGGAGTATGCTGGGATTCTTTGTGAAACATATAAGAAAGATAGAAATCATTCGAGCATGAAAATAAATATGATAAGCGGTAATGTCAAGAATATGACATCAGATGAAATGAAGGAATGTCATGTAAGGCAGATATTACCCAACCTTCCCACACATTTATATGAAAGTTGTTGCAAATTGCAATTAATTCAATGAAAAAATTGTAAAATGAAACACGAAAGGTTTGTAATCTCTCAAAAATATGTATCAGTAGAATCGACTCGGGAGTAGAAATAAAGAATTGTTTCCTCGTTTCAATGTGCTCACACAGAGTAGGAATTATTTATCCAAAGAAAATATCTTCTATATGATTCAAAATATATTTATCTCTACAGAGATTTTCTTGTCGAAAATATCCCTTAAAAACTTAGTCTCTTTATTCATAGATAATCTTAGATAAGTCCCGCTAAGGCAGGACTAAGTGGCGTATAAGATGTCGAGAGTATGACTCTCTAGCCCGTTCGACTCTTCTTAGTCTGCTCTTCGAAAATGCTAAATTCAAGTCCGGATCCAGCACAAGGTCTTGGAGATAATGCTTTAGGATTCTCTGGAGAATAACAAGTGCGCGCTTGAGCTACTCCTGATGCTGATGCCGGCGGTTCACGCTTTCAAATTAATTTTAAGAATTTGTTCAATTTTGTGGGATCTTGATTACCATATTATTAACTCAAGATGTTTCCTTTCTCGGCTACCCTGTTACTGTTGAATCTCTATGATACAAAGTGTTTGCTTGTGAATAACTGAAGTACTAATTCTAGTTTTGATCCTAATGTAGTTAAATTAAAAGACCATGGAATAGAAAACAGATAGTGAAATTATAAAGGATTCAAGAAAACACAGGCGATTTAATATTCGACTTACCCCAACTTATAGCTACTGCCACACTTCATTCGCCTGAGGGCGAATTCGCTGTTTCTAATCTGGGTGCAGTAAGCTGATTCGCAGAATCTAAACATCTTTGACGGTAGCGAACGATCTCTGCTAGTTTCGAATTTAAATGGCTACATGTCAGTACGCCATTATGTCTCTTAAATTCGCGCTCTGTCTTTCGTCGACTAAAGATCCAAAAGTGTCATACGTCCGTCCATAAATCTGGCTTTGTGATTCAATTAAATTTGTCAAATTATGTTCGATGGTGCCATCATTCAATGCCATCGCGCTTCGTCTGAATTTGGTAGAAACGCATGTCCATTGGGGCAGTTTGAAGGGCGAAGTGTGTTGATATTTGATAAAAATTAATGTGCCGAGTTGGACTACCGGCTGCAAAGGTAATTACTAGCCAAAGTCTGACTTTAATTATTAATGAATTTGCGGCCCAGCTCAGTTCCGCGTCGAGTGTAGACGGGCATGAGAAACCTTGTCTTTTTTCGGATTCCATAGTACTTCTTGTCGGTGTATAAAGTAGTAAAAGACTGCGGTGATTTTTTAGAGTAACCGACTCGAAGGTACGAGTGCGTAGGTGAGGTAGGGCATTTTTCCGAGAATTTTTCTAATTTTATTGGATATTCATTGTCAAGCGGCAATTTAGAAGGAAACTATGGAAGGAAGCTATATTAGGAATCGTTGACTTATAAAAAATGCTGACTGTCATAAGGTGACTGAAAGGCACTTTTGAGTCCTTTTATTTAATATTTTTAAATTATAATTTGAATTTGATTGACTAATAAATAATTAATAATGTTTTCCAATTTAGTGTATTTATTTCAGTGGTTTATAACTGTGAATTATCATAAGTTCCTTATTTCGAAAATATTTCGTAATAGTAAGACATTTTTAATTAGCTGACTGTAACTCTAATATTGTTATTAATGGTTAGGTATTATAGGCATATTCCTCGATAAGGAGATCAAAATGAACAGTCCTTTCCCACGCTAAATGGTTTAATTATTTTTTTAACGTAAAATTTCGAAGCTATGTAAGAAGGTAATAAACATATGAGGTAACTTCTCAGAACGTGCCTTGACTTAAGCTATCCTTGGTTTAGACGCTTTTTGTATAGACGCATACGTACGTATATTCTCATTTCTTTTTACAGGTATCACTTGATATATTGGCTGCTTTTTTAGGAGCTTGCTGGAAGATTTTCTTGTAAAGTATCAGATTTGAATTCTTCTAAGCTGCTCCTGGAGATATACTGTACCTCCTAGTTCGCTTCTTGCTAATACAAGCTACTCATTCTAATATTACTATTGAGACTTGAGATACAAAAAATAGGTAATTAATCACAGGATTGTTCGTAAGCCAAATCCAATATAAGACCCACTCTGTTTTCAATATACAATCTGGAGTTAGTTGGACTATGTCCAATTTGATAAATGAATTTTTATTAATACTGGCATTGGGCAGATTAATTCTGTTGACTACTCCCTGTCGAGAGAGTAAACACATCCCGCTAAAGTCTTCACCTTGATCCAATATGAGTCGCGCTGGTATGAAATATTCCCTTGCAAAGACGATATTGTTGAAGAAACCTAACTTCCAAAAATTGATCTTCAGACGTTAGAATCTATATTCTTTGAGATTCATGCACGCTGATATATCTAGAATTAAAATTTATGTACACCCGGCCAGAGTTGATTACAAATATTTCATGAGGAACTGATATGAAATAAATATGATAGAGTTGATAATATGATGTTTAAAGAAGTGGTGTATCCAGTACCAACATCGAAGATCCATTCCTCACCATGCTCATTGACGTTCATCATTGTGCCAACTTCTCGATACTGACTTTTGATCCTCGAGTAGGAAAAATGTGTTTGGAAGCATGGTCCCGTACATGTCGATATACAACCTCTAGTTGGTTGGTGGTTAACAGAGAGGGCTGTACATGTCCTCTAGTGTAGATATCCAATCCGGCTCTCATCATTCTCAGCATTTGATTTAAACTTTTTGTGTGATTTATTTATGGCATATATTTTCTAATTTGGTTGAACGTAACTGCAGTAATGTCTAAATCAAGTTTAATTTAATTAAGCTTTCTTCCTTGATTTCTTTCTTTGGTATGTATTTGCTCGAGCTCAGCTTTCAAAACATGAGTTTGTTTTTCAGTGAGGTGAGGTAAATTTATTGGAGCATTATTCACCTCGTTGACTTTTGCGTCTAAGAGTTGCTCATCACCATAGGTGAAAAGTCCTGCTACAGGTCTTATTTTTCCTGCAGAGATCCTAGCGTCGGAGATGCTGTCCCTTGTCTGATATTCGTCGGTAGGTTTTTTGGGTAAAGGTTTTTGGTCCTATGTTCCAGTTTTTTCATGAAAAGTCAAACGTCATTCGAACGATTTTCAGCAACATCACGTTTCCCAGTAAATTATTATTTAATGATGTTAATCCATTCTTCGCCGAGTGTCGCGTTGCAATTCTCGAGTAGAGATTTGTTTCTGTGCACATATGTCTCGAAGAAATTCGGATATTTTTCAACGTTCATGGAAATAGTTTGTCTTCAGGCACCAACACTCCTTCGCATGAGTCCCTGACTCTCTTAGTAAATTCCGGTACGGCTGGTAAGGGAAGTGATCCTGTACAGATGTTCGCTCTGTGTTTCGGTAATTTTCAACGCCTTTATTTTTGGTTTACGATGGCCAAGATTTTAAACCATAAATAAAATAGGAAAAATTATAAAGAGAAAAAGAAATATTTAAGCAGTGCACCACCCCGAAATTTTTTTCCAGCAAGATAATACTTAAGTAATCATGGACGTAATTGAATTTATTCAAATTACTTATATTTTCAATGTTTCGACACTTTTCTAGCTTTAGTTTTAATTTCCGTGTTTACCTTGTTTCACAAAATACTCTAAGGTTGGCCCAATTTTGCGTAGGTTCATAATCATAACTATACAGATGTTTTATGTAGATAAAGGAGAATAGTACTTTGTTTTAATTCTTTTAACGGGCTTAATTCTTAAATGTCTCACGCTTGTGGGCAGTTTTCTCAAATCGCGAGCCATCTTCACTTTCTAGAATTACATTATGTTTATCGGTTATTCGTACGACCGTGTATGGATCATGACTTCTCAAATCGAATTTTTCATCGAGTATATCCTTCACCACGTGTACTAGATTATTTACTTTTACGTTCAGCGGCTTAGCCTTTTGATCATACTACTTCTTTGATCATTTATTTGCATCAATTAGATTCTTTGTAGCGATTTTTTTAATCTCGTTTAATCGAACGATTAGGCCATGCGAGTATAATTTCTTAAAACGATATAGCTTCTCTCCAAGGATCCACTCGGTTGCGGAGGATACCCGGAAGCTTCTCCTTTATCACTCAGGATGCACTTCGGTTCTCCGTACTGAGAGAAGAAGTGAGTAGCAACGGAATAGGTACCGCTCTTAAATACTTGCTGAAATATTCCAGCATAGTTAGTATATGCCGGTTTCAATTCAGAGTATTATAAAGTTTTCCTACAGTGTCAAGTGACACTTTGTCACATACGCTAAATGGTGTATCAGTAATCACCATTGGATCGTGCGTTCGGGCTCTCACAAGTTTATTCTTCAGACAACTACGAAAATTTCCTATGTAGTTGTTTATTTGGTAGTACAGGTCGGGCCATGTGAATCATTTTCGGATGCGCCTATACGTTTTTGTCATGCCGTTGTTTTGTCCTGCTAGACTCTCGTGACCTTCCATTATTATTTCTTGACTTAAGTTCTCCGGGGGCTTTTTAATTATACTATGACAAAGACTGACTTGGATATTACCAACCCAGAGAATAGAGGCAAAAAAATTGGGCATTTGATCTTGGGACGGCGAGCGAAGCAAGTCCCTTGCATTTGCAATGCGGCATGTTTTTTGTTCATCTTTTTCTACAGCTAGGTTCACTAGACCCGAAATCACGTTCTTCCAGTCAAAGTCAACGAAACTTCTCGTTTTTACAACGGTATTATTTATTTTGTATCGAATGTTTTGGGTGATTAGCGCTTTTCCCTTCTGAGGTCGGCTTTTTCAAAGGTCTTTTAGATCAAGACGCTCGCTAGCCAGCAGTAGCTTGGCGACCGAATTCGTCAGTAAATAGTTCTTTCCATTAACGGTTTATATTATAATCTTCAGTTTTATGTAGGCAGATTTCTGAGGGTCCTTCTTCTTCGTTCTGGGGTGTAGGGGAATCTATGCAGGGTATCTCAAATTTCAGTTTTGAAACCGAAGAGAGTAATTTCGATACAGGGTCCTTTATCTGATGAGAATTAATTTCTTTGGGAAAGTCCGTGAGACGCATGATATTTTGTCGCTGAGTTGCTACGACCTGTATGCAGCCTAAGATTTTATGGACCTAAGGGCGACACGGGTTGTTCTAGTCGTCGGCCTGCTGCAGTGATTTTTTATGTTCCTCTACAGCCTTTCAGAAGCTGTTCACTTCGAGCGTAAATTCGTCGTCATAAAATTCTACACAGGTATCTTGTTTTTTCAATTCTTCGAAAAGTTCTTGATAATTTTTACCTACAGGAAAATGAGTGCAAGAAATCTGAATCACGGAATCAATACCTTCCCTTAGCGTAGAACCAGGATTGGTGCTCTGCAATTGATATGTGAAACATGTTCATTGATTTTTCTAAATCCTTCGGACTAAAGCCGTGAATCTGCTCAACATCGCTGTCTTTGCTGTCCACCTGAGGTGGGCTGATATCCACTATGACTTGTTGCGGAGGTAAAGGGTCCTTATGAAAAGAACTTAAAGTTTATATATAGAAGGTGCTGGTTTCTTGTACTGAATCATGCTCTGTTCCCTCTCTCGCCAGCTTATTTGCTTGTTCATTTACTTATATCACTTAGTGGCCAGGAACATAATTCCACGTCACCTGTTAGGGTTCTGGAGCCGCTTTTCGTTTTAAGAATTCGTCTTTGTTGACGTTTATGCCAAAACCCCAATAAATCTCCTATCCATTAGCCACTCAATCCCAATAACCCCATAAGTCCTTAATCCCGTGAACCCTTAAACACATAACAGCTTAACCCCAAAACCTCAAAATTTCATATCCCCAAAACGCCAGAATCCTGTATCAAAAAGAGGGTCATGCGCATTGATGCCCTGTAGCACAGTATATTCGAGCCATGCATGCTTCTTAAGCCTTTTTTTTACACAAATCGAATACCTTCTGTGAAGAGAATGAAATAATTTGTAATTGTAAAAATGTCCGCAGTAAGACAAGATATTAGAGGTTGAACATCTTAAAAATAAACCCTGAAGGATAAAACAATTTTTAATTTCTGGACTCTGAAATCTATAATAATTACACGGCCTTTTCCAGAAGGCATAAGCATACTTTTTCCGTCGTATTAGTTAACATACAATTAAGCTGGCTTTATATTATGGATTATCCACATTGCTCTCAATATTTGACTTGGTTAATGTATAATTATGTAGTCCATATGTCAAAAACCCCGGTTGAAATATAAATTTCATAAAAAACATACGCGAAAATAGGGCACGCTGAACATTAACATTTTACTAAGAAAAATTACAGGTCGATGAATGGTTTTCTTTTGGTTCAAAAAAATATTCACCGGTGAATTCCCTACATCTAGATCAGCAAAATTAAACTAATTACTAATTTTCAAATTTAATTAGAGAATTTATGAAATCTTAGTGTATACATGACGCAGCCAGAAGGTAATGCCGTAAAACTTGCAAATAGGCTAAGTCACTTCAAAGTGAAAAAAAACGATTATTTGCACGCTTATTGTACCTAACCTTTGCTTATTCACTTTGAAAATAATAGCACAGAAATTTATAATTTATAAGAAAGGAGCATAATCTAATTTATATAGTTTTTATCATGCGCGGTTCAAAAATAATTAAATTAAATCTTGAAACGAGAACGCCTTTCTTTCCAATTGTTTCGTAGCCTATCAATTTTTCAACAAAGTGGTTCAAATATTTTTTCTAGATTTTCTACTAAGCAAAATGTTGGCGCTTGCGTTCTTCTGCAGCGGGCTTGCCTGAAGAAAAGTTTGCTGAATGGGCGAACCGGTGGACGGATCAACAACGGCCTAAAACTGTAATCATGAAAAACGTAACTTCGAGTAATCTGAAACTGAAATTCCTTTAATATAAAATGTTCCCAGGAACAAAAATGGAATAATTTTAAATTTTAGTGTTTTAGAATTTCACAATATCAAATCAGGAGCCAGCTTGACATTGTGCAATTTGAGATTGCATACCTCCAAAAACTGAAGAATAGCAAACTATATAACACAAAAATTTAATAATTCCAAAAGTACTATAAACATTGCCTATTTTATAATTGTGAATAGTTATAATTCAACGATTGAAAATTCACAGAGTTCCAAACTTTTAAATTGTAATCGTAAATAAAACATACAAATTATGAGAAGGCACATTAGAGTGGCTCGGAAACAAACATAATTGGACCTTCGTTTTCGCTGATGCGTAGGAGATTATTCATGTCTAATAGACCCATGTTTTCAACAAACAATGATTTAAAAATCTACACCGTAAAATGAGAATTATTCTTTTAGAAAGTCTTCCACAGTAAAATATTCTTAAATTTTTAATTTTTATAATTTAAAAATCTTTAGTTGACATTCATCTAGAAAATTTACATGCAAATAAATACACATGAGTGAGATCATATGTTTCATTGATAAACAATAAACAGCATTAATTCTTTAAGAAATAACCGAAAAATTAAAGTTACAATTTAGTCTATGGCTTCTTGGAATGAAGCGTTCATTTTTTTATTTGTTTTCGCAGATGCGTTCAATTATAAATATGCTAAGAACTGGCGAAAAAATATCCAGAATGTAATGGCAAACATTAATCTGCCGCAATTTTAAAGTAAACCGGCGAGAATGGTTTTCCAATTATTGATCAAGAAGTGAAATCTACAAACTCTGTTAAATGACTAGCTTGAATAACCAAATAGAACACTGATCGCACTGGTATTAAACATTACTTATTTTAATTTATGAATTTAGTTATGTTTTATTATATTTTATACATGCTAACTTTTCCTCTAATACAGTGAAAATGAAACCCCATTGGTCTGAAGAACCTCCAAGGGTCAGTGGCGGACCTCTTCATGGAAATTTCTTATTTGAAAAGACCACTTTTCTTCGGGCCCAAAAAGGGGCAAATGCTGCATAAGTTAATAATACTCTCTAAATTGAAGTTCATGAAATTTCTCAGATTATTCTAGAGATATTTTAATATTCAAATTAAAAAAAGAGATGCAAATATAAAAATCTATTAATAATATGCGAATTTGTAGCATTTTCAACTTTATTGACACAATGAGAATTCAATATTGTGAAACTTGTCAACAGGTTATGTGGAAACACTTCAATTATTTACATACCTACTTATTTGGCCCTACTCAATTAAGTTTGGAAATTATTCCAGGAAATCTCGATTTGATATCGAAAACAATCGACAAGGGAAGTTGACTGATTGTTTCATTGCCGAATTTGACAAAGAATTCTAAAATTTCTTACCCAAGGATTTTCGTAGGCAAAATAAAAGATTTTTCACCATTCGATTCGCGAAATAATGTAACATCACTCTAATATTATTTGGCAATTCGGTATATGAGTCAATTAGTACATTTTTCACTAATTTAAATTTATTGAGTATTTAATGGATTCATTCATTACTGAAGATAATAATAATTATAATAATAATGATGGCTCCAGGTTTGGAAGCGTTTAGTAAGTCAAAAATGCTCTCTTGATATTTTCATTGTCGCTAACAT
>CAKNWT010325590.1:0-11684 GCA_932066315.1 Andricus coriarius | reverse complement strand
AAAATGGAAAATTTCATCAACTATGTAAAGCTTTTCATAAGTAAGATTACCTGATCTCTAGAAGTGACGTTTCGCTTAACTGATTTAATTAGTATTTATTAGCATTAATACAAGAATAAGTCTCTATATAATCTGCTTTCCCATTCCTCACTATTTTAATTTTTTTAATTTCATTATTCCTGGATACACTTAAGCTTAAATTGCGTTTCAGGAATTATCCTAGTGCAGCTGTCGAATCTTCAAATGATAGTTCAAATTAATTTCACGTCTAAAGAGTTTGAAATCTGAAGAAAAACTCAAATTTTAATAATAACAGGGTCTGAATAAAACAAGCCCAATTAACGATTTCATACATTGAGGGTGGCCGCAAAACTTCATTTTTAAAATTCTCTGATTTTTCCCTGACTAATGTTAATTTCTCCCTCATTTTGTAATATTTTTAATATAGAAACTTTTATAACTAGAATAATTCTTTTGAATTAAAAATAATTCAAAAGAATTCGATGAATTTGTAACAGTTTCAGACTAATTTGAACGAATTCTGGATGAATTCGTAAGACCTTAAAACAATTCAAGTTAAATTGAAATCAATTCAAATGAATGGGAAAAAAATGTAAATTCCGAAAAATTCCATTGATTTCAGTAACATTCGAGTAAATTTAGAGGAACTTAAGGGAAATGAGTAGAACTCGATGAAATTCATAAAAATGCCAGTAAATTGAAAGCAATTTGAAAAATATGACAAAATTTATTGAATTCGGTAAGTTTGAAACGAGTTTAAAGAATTTAAAGGAATTAAAAAGAATTTGATGAAATGAATAAGAATTCAAGGTGATTGCAAAACACTTCAGGATGAATTAAACAACATCTAAAAAAATCCTCCATTGAATTAAGTAGAATTGAGCGAATTTAGAAGAATTCGAGTGAATTCAAATGAATTGCAAAACATTTTTAAAAAACCTTGTATTCCTCTAAAATCCTTCAGTTCTTGTGAATGAATTCTTTGAAATTCATTAAAATATTTAAAAATCCCATGAAATTATATGAAACCTGATATTTCCTGAAATTCTGGAAAATTTATCAAAATATCGGGGCAAATGAAAAATTCCGAAAAATGAAATTCCCGACACTGTAATATTTTCGAATTGGAAATTCTCGAATAATAAAAATTCCAAATATTACAATTTCCGAATTGGAAAATTCCCCAATAATAAAATTCCAGAATTACACAATTCGCGAATAATATATTCACGTACAGTTTATAATATCACCAAATGGGGAAATTCCGGAATAATCAAATTCCCGACAGAAAATAATGGCCGCATTATAAAATATCCGAACTAGAAAAATCTCGAATTTAAACAATTATAATGTTTGTAATAAATATTATTAATCAATTAAAAATGCAATATTCAAATGTTTTTACGAAAAAGTTATTTTTAATATTTAAAGTTTCTAAAATTATTGTTTGAATTTAAAATAACAATAATTGAAAAAATATATTTCTGGTTGACATTTTTTTTCAATTATTTTCATTTTGAATTCAGACAATAATTTTAGAAACTTTAAACATTACGAGTATAATGTTTTTATAAATATATTGGATGATTGTATTTTTAATAAATAAATAATATATATGAAGAAAAATTTTTATTGTTTAAATTGGGAAATTTTCTAGTTTGGATATTTTATAATTCGGCAATTTTCTGTCGGGAATTTTAAAACCCGGTAATATTCTAAACTCTCGGGAATGTTATTATTCGGGAAGTTTCCAATTAGGTAATATTATAAACTGTTCATAAATTATATTATCGGGTTGTTTTCCTATTCGGGAATTTTATTATTCATGAATTTTCCAATTCGGGAATTTTATTAGTCGGGATTTTTCAGTCGTCCCAAAATATCTTGAGCTTTCAAAATCCATTAAAATACTGGAAAATACCTTAAAATTTGTACAATCTCTTGAAATTGCTTTGGAATTTTTTTAAATATCCTAATATATTTCAACCGCTTTGAAACCTCTTTAAATTATTAAAATTAATTAAAAATTCCTTGGAATATTTTTAAATTTCCTAAAACATTTTAAATCCTATATCTCCGTTGAAACTTTTTAAAACTCTTGAAAATGTCTTGTAATTTAAAAAAAAAACTAAAATCTTACAAATGTCCTTGAAAATCTTTTAAAATCCCTTGATATTTTATAAAACTCTTGAAAATTCCTTGGAGTTTTTAAAAATACCCTAAAATTGGTAAAATTCTTTGAGATCCCTTCAAATTACTGAAATCAATTGTAAGTTTCTCGCAATCATTTAAATTTCCTAAAATCTTCCAAATTCTTTAAAATCTTTGGAACTGTTTGCAAATCTTTATAATTCTATGTATTCTCTTGAATCTTGTGAATAAATGCTTGGAAATCCATTAAAATATTATAAAATCCGGTGAAATTACATGAAATCTATTGATGTTTCCTGAAATCTTGGAAAATTTATTAAAATACTTTGAGAGCTTTTAAAATACTATAAAACCCTTGAAATCCTCGGAAATCTGATAAAATCCCTTGGATTTTTTTAAAATATTCGAAAACCTTATAGGTCCGGTAAATTCGTTCCTTATTTTCCGAAATTTCAGGAAATTCTTTAAAACCCCATGAAATTTTTTTTAAATCACTTAAAATCATTCAAATCCTTGAAAATTTTTGAATGGCCTGAAAATGCCTTGAAATCTTTTGACATACTTTACAATATTTCAAATCCTTTGAAATCTTTCGAAATCCCTTAAAATCTTTTGAAATAACTTGAAAATTTTTAAAGCTCTTTAAAATTCCTTGGATGTTTTAAAAATACCCTAAAATCTTTAATGTCCTTTGGAATACCTTCAAGCTATTGGAATCTATTGAAGATTCCTTTGAACCTTTTTTTCGATACATTTAGACACTACCTCTAAAATACCCTAAATATTTCAAATCCTTTAATATATTTTAAATTCCATGAAACTTTTAAAAACTCTTGAAAATTTCTTGTAATTTCTAAAAATACTTTAAAATCTTTAAATTACAATTTAGGGTAATTTAATAATTATATTGAATTTTAAGATACTAAAAATAATTTAGAAAATCTTTAAAATCCTTTCAAATGATTGAAATCTGTTTAAAATGTCTTGGAATCTTTTAAAATACCCTAAAGTATTTCAAAAGAATTCAAGAAAGTTCAGAAATAGGTTTAGACCTGAATTCAATAGTGGTTAAGCCATGGATTAATTTATTGAAAGAATAGTGACCACGTCTAAAGTAAGGTCCCGGAAGTTGGAATTACAACATTGTCATATATCAATGTTGTAATACTAGCTTCCAGAACCTTATAAAATAAATCATCCAATAAGTGAAAATTTCCCGGAACATTTATAATTATTTTCCCTGAGTAAAATATACAGTATTTTATATAAATGATAAATAACTTGTATACATTGTTCGTTGATTGAAACTAGAGTTGCTTAATTACTGCAAACTGTTGGTCCAATTTTTTTAATTTTCACAGAGAAAAGTTCCACATTTCTCAATTATTTATAAGAATATAACATTTGTCATAAATTACAAGGATGAGTTATAAAATGATAATTAATAACCATGAGAGTTAATAACAGAAATTATAGAAATTTATAATATTTTAGATGAAAACTTGCTTACCTGTTGATTCTCAGACCTTGGGAAGATAGACTCATCAGCATCCTCATTCCTTGCGTCACCAATATAGATTCACCTCAATACTATATAAATATCTTTTAAAAAGGAATGATTCTTCAAACTAGAGTTTAAAATAGAATTTTTCGTTTTTGTGTTCACAGACACATTCTTTATTTGACTTGATATCAGGGTGACCTAATGGCTTCATCGGAAAATCAGGACATTATTCAAATTCTCACCCCATTCAACTTCTAATTTCTCCCACCACCCCCATAACAATTTAACTTGAAGCGTGTTATTTTAAAAACAGGGTTGCTACAAGATACCAATTATTTCGAATTCCCTATATTTCCCCGGCCGTTATAAATTTCTCTTTCAGGTTTAATTTTCAACAAAAGAAATTAATGTTCAACCAAAAAGATAAATTTTAAACCCATGATATTAATTTTCTAACAAAAAGATGAATTTTAACCAAAAAAATTAATTTTAAACTGCAATGCGGCATCTTTAACCAAGCACATTAATTTTTAACCAAGAAGAATAATTTTCAGCCAAAAAAGACGAATTTTCAACAAAATTCATGAATTTTCAACTAAAAAATATAAATTGTCGACCCAAAATGGGATAGTTATATTTACAGTTAGAAAAATTAATTTTTAACCGTAAAAAATGAATTATCAAAACAACAGTTGAATTTTCAACGGAAGGAATGAGTTTTTTAGAGTTGACCAGGAACCGAACTCTAGAGAACAACAGCTAGGTCTATGGCTTAATGTCTGTTTATTAGAGTTTCGGAAGCAACATTTTTTAAAAATATCAACCAAATTTTCAACTAAAAAGATGGACCTTTTGTTTCCAACAAAGTTGTAGAATTTTGAATAAAGCAATGCAAATTGTATGTTCATTCCCTAACTTTATAAAGTATAGAAATAACTTTTTCGAGGTCAACATTTTTTTTTTAAACAACTGAGTACAATCTGTACAATATGTTAATTATTTCAAATGCTTTTCAGAACTTCAAATTTTTTAGGCAATTCGATGTTTTTCTTTCTTTTTGAATATTAGCAATAACAAAATTTTTAAAATCGTGAATTTTCGTTTTCGGGTATGAAAAATGAAGACATAGCACAACAAATCAGAAAATCAGGACATGTCCTGACAAATTAGGCGGACGACTGAAAAATCCCGAAAAAGAAAAAAGTCGAAATAGAAAATTACTGAAATTATAAAATTCCTGATAGTTTATAATATTTGCAAATTTCAAAATTCGCGAATAATAAAATTCCCGACAGCTTATAATATTACCGAATTTGAAAATTTCGGAATAATAAAATTCGCGACAGAAGATTGCCGAATTATAAAATATCCGAAACTGTAAAATTCCTGACACTAGAAAGTTTCTGAATTATGTATAAAATTTCCGAACCTAAGCAATGAAAAAAAAATAGTTTTTAAACAATATCATTTATGTATTGAAAATACAATAATGCAATATTTCGATCAAGGAATTTTTTAAAGAATTTTTTATGTATTTTTAAAAATTATTGTCTGAATTTAAAATAACAGTAATTGAAACAAAACTTTGTCAATGCAAGTTTTTTTTTTAAATCTGCACAGCAGTTTTTGAAAATGATTGCACTTATATTAAAAACTTTGTTCTTTTATTGTTCTTTTAAATTCAAACAACAATTTAAAAAAATACCTACATTGAACATTAAAAAAATCTTTGATTTAAATATTGCATTTTTAATAAATAAATAATATTGAATAAAAAACAATTTTTTGAATTGTTTAAATTCGGGACATTTAAAATTCTGGAATTTTCTAGTGTCGGAAATTGGACTATGTCGGATAATTTGTAATTCGGCAATTTTCTGTGGCGAATTTTATTCTTCGAAATTTTTCAAATTTGGTAATATAAACAACTATCGGGAATTTTTAAATTTGGTAATATTATAAACTGTTCGGGAATTTACTATTTCGAATACTTTCTTTTTCGGGAATTTCGGGAAGACTGAAAAATCCCGAAAAATAATATTACCGACACTGTTAAATTCCCGAAATTATGAAATCGTCAAAATATAAAAATCCAGAATCGAAAAATTGCCGAATAATAATATTCCCAAACAGTTTTATAATTTGTTTATAATACTACTGAATTTAAAAATTCCCGAATAATAAAATTTAGGAGAGAAAATGACCGAATTATAAAATATACGAAATAGAGAATTCCCGAATTATAAAATCCTTGAATTTAAACAAATAAAAAATAGTTTTCAAGCAAAAGTTTTCGTTAAGAAATATATTTTTTCAATTATTGTTATTTTAAATTTAAACAATAATTTTAAAACATGTTAACATTTAAAAAAATGTCCTCTGATAAAAATATTTGATTATTGTATTTTGATTAAATTTATTACTTTTTTAGTTGTTTAAATTCGGGAATTTTTAGTTTGGATATTTTATAATTCGGCAATTTTCTGTTGGGAATTTTCAAATTTGGTAATGACATAAACTGCCGGGAATTTCATTTTTCGGGAATTTTCCAATTCGGCAATATTACATACTGTTCGCGAATTTTATTATTCGGGAATTTCACACTTCAGGAATTTTATTATTTGGGAATTTCCCAGTTCGGCAATTTTATTATTTGGAAATTTTATTATACGGGAATGTTCCAATTCGACAGTGTCGGATATTTTATATTTGAACAATTTTCTGTCGAGAATTTTATTATTAGGAAATATTCAAATTCGAAAATACTATAAAAATTCGTGAATTTTAAAAAACGGTAATATTATAAACTGTTCTGGAATTTTTCAATTCGAGATTTTTATATTTCGGCAGTTTTATAATTTCGGGAATTTTCTATTAGGAACATTTTCTTTTTTGGGAAATTTTCAGTCGTCCCAAATCAGAATCTGATCACCCTGCATATTTAATATCGGCTGCCTTGAAGTCGTGAAAATTTCATTGTTGACAAACAAAAAAGAAACTAATTCGAAATGTTATGATTACCCGATTACCGATTTTCACTCCCGAAACCTTTTTCGTTGAAGAAATACTCAAAAGAAGTACAAGACCAAGAAAACGGATGCGAAACTATGTTTTTATTCGAAACTAAATAAATTTTGCAACAATCAATATTGATCTTGATTGTGGATACATAACCTCTAAACTAGATCACTCGAATTTTTGCATAATAACACGATTATTATGAGGAGACTACCTACAATTTTATACTTCACAGTCCCGGAACAAGTATAATTTCACCTGGAGAACTGGGAGAAGAGTCTTTGTCTGTTTTTCTGGTGAAAATTTAGGAGAAACGTGCAATATCGGCTCCAAGAGAAAAACTTAACAACCCGCGTGAACGTGATGAAAAAATGGAAGGGGCGGAACGGATGGAACGTGGAATCGCGTGAATCAATGCAGTGACATTTCAAATCTGATTTTCCGATCGAGAATATTGAGATACTACTTCGTGATTGAGATTAAAATTCGTAAGACCCTTAAAATGATAAATGCTCGAAATCTATATCGGATTTATTGATACTTATTAATTTAATTATTGGATTTACTATAATTTTTCGAGTACTTCAAACTTTGAAAATCTCTATGGCAAATTAAAGTTTTGAATCTCGCTGAGTCACGTGAGGCGCCAATTTTTAGCCGTTACCCGTTCGTGTTCATTGTTTTTTGGTCGGGTCGAAATTATAATTCCCTCTGAAATTTTCTCGCCAATTTTCACTAAAAGCTATCGCAGCATGACATTTTCTGAATTCCGGGGCTCTGAAGCATAAATGTTTTAACAATCTCGTGGTGATATTTGAATAATTTGCAAAAATTCGAATGACCTACTTTCGAGGTTAGGATTTTCTTCATCGATCAAGGTTAATTAAATTGTATTTTTGCCCATAGGCTTTTTACTTAAAATAAAAGTTTTCATCTTCGGTTCGGTATTTCCTCGACGAAAAAAGTTTTCGTGAGTGTAAATCGTAAATCGATAAATTTGAAGACCAAAAAAAGTATTTGTTTTCATATTTTTTCCCTTGTTTTTTTCCAACAATCAAGATTGCCAAATTTCCACTTGAACATTAAAGAAATGTAGACTCAGTGTTTATGATAATTAGTAGAATTTTAAATATAAAACTGGTTTTTTATTTTAATATTTCGTTGTGGTCAACGTAATATATTATTCAGAAATTGTGTCCAGCGCTGATGACACTTCCTGTTTCCAAAACCAAGGACAAGGTTATAATTTGCAGCGACGTCAGGCAGTTTCAGGACCAAGTAAGGACATTAAGTTATAAAATTATATTTTTATTTCAACTGTATTGTTAATTTTTCTAACTATTACACTGGAACTTGATTTCCGTGAACTGGATTTGTGTGTTCTTAGCATTGCTCTCCTTGGCAATTTATGATGAGGGGAGTCGCAGGGTCGAGAGAGGCGGTGCTCAGTCAAGCGTGACGAACAGCATGAGGGCCGCACTCTCAGCGCGTTAGTTGCATCAAGTTGCGTCATGCGTTTAAATACAACATAACTAATTCATGCGGCCCTGCCTGTTTATGTTTAGAATTCCTGGATTTGTTTCGATGGTCACTTCGGGACATGCTCAAAAACATGCACAAATTCAGGTTCCATAAATTCCATATATTGACGACAATACTCTATGAATAATTAAGCAAGTACGACGTATAATAAATATGATTGAATTCTATTTTAAGAATCAAATTTAACTGATTTTTCAATAATTAATTTAATTGAACAACTGTGGGGTATCACGGTAGGGTTGTCCAAAAAATCGACTGTCGATTTTTAGTGGTCGCCCCTCCCCCTCCCCTTTTTTCGTTTTCCTGAAAAAGAAATTCCCTGTTTTTGCTTGAATTTAGTCAACATTACCCAGTGCCCTTGGACTTTTAAAATGAACATGACATTTTAAACGCGTAAATCTCAGTTTTCGATAAAATGGAAAAAGAAATACTTTTTATTAACTTTTTGTAAATTAAAGTTTAGTTACTTCTTCAGGAATGTTGAAGAATAATTTTCAACCATCAACTTTTAATTTTGACCCCTCTCCCCAATCCGTCCCCCTGTATTGTGTCCGGAAAATGCACCAAAAAATTCAAAATAGCAGTTTTATATAAAATTTAATTGTTTAAATAATTTTCCCCTCTGTAAATCGTAAAAAGTTATTATTTTTCGGTATGAATAATACCGTTTATGAATATCAAGAGTAATATTTATTTTTGAACATATTTGGCAATTATTTAAACAATTTTCATTTGTTCAAACAATTTTTCCCCTGTAAATCGTAAAAAGCTGTTTTTTCTGAGATCAATGACACAGTTAACGAACGTTGAAAGTAATATATTTTTTAAATGATATTGAGCAATTATTTAAACAATTCCCATTCGTTCGTTTCCGCTATAAATCTTGAAAAGTTACCGAGTGAGTCACGCTTACCCTGCAAGGGAAATAGTACGAAGTTAATGAATGTTAAAAGTGACATTTTTTGCGGAAGACAGTTGGTAATTATTTAAACAAATTATAATCATTCACTTGCGTCTTTTCACAGGAAAGATGAAGAAAATTCTAGTTTTTCGAATCTTACACAATGTCGCTTATTATTCACTATTTTTTTTATCTCAGAACGTATACCCTATTTATTTAAACAATATTTATTTGGCGGAAAAAATTATGCAAATAAAAATGGTTCAATTGCAAAATATGTTAAACAAAAAATATTATATTTGACATTCATCAACTACATCAATCATCCCGAAAAATAGTAAATTTACACGAATTGTAAAGGAAAAAACTTATTAAAAAAATACTCATTGTTTAAACAATTGAAAACATATTCAATTTTTGGTTGAAAATCAATTTTTTTTTAACTGAAATTTTATTTATTCTATTTTTGGTTAAAAACGGATCTTTTCGGATAAAAATTCAACTATTTCGTTGAAAATGCATCTTTTTTAGTTGAAAATTCAAGTAATTGGTTGAAAATTCATGTATTTTGTTGTCAATTTTTTTTTTTTTTATAAAATTAATCTTCTTAGTTGAAAGTTCATCCTTTTGATTGAAAATGCAACTGCTGGGTTGAAAGTTAATCTGTTTTTTGTGACGATTCAACTATTTTGTTGGAAATTCGTCTTTTTTGGTTGAACTCAACTGATTTTGATTTCAAATTAAAACCTTTTTTTGTTAAAATAATAAGTATTACGTGTTTCGTTGAAAATTAATTTTTTGTTGTTGTTGAAGATTCATCGCTTTAGTTGAAATTTCAACTATTCGGTCGTAAATAAAATATTTAATCGTAAATTAACTTTTTTTTCATTTATATTTTCAGGTTGAAAATTCTTCTTTTATGGTTTAAAAGTCAAATGTTTTCTGAAGCATTCGACTGTTTAGCTTGAAAACTTACTATTTTGTTGAAAATCAATATTTTTTTCGTTGGATTCAACTGGTTTATAATACGTTTTTTTTAAAGTACTTTTTAAAATTAAAATTTAAATATTGCATTTTTGGTTGAAAACTTATCTTTTTTAGTTGAAGAATCAACTATTTGGTTGAAAATTTGATGTATTTTGTTGAAAATTCGTTCTTTTGGATTCAAAATTCATCTTTTTTTTGTAGGTGAGTCATCTTTCTTGGTTGAAAATGCATATTTTTTGGTTGGAAATTCATCTGTCTTGGCTGATTATGAACTTTTTTGTCGAAAATTCAACTTTTCGCGTTAAAAAGTCAACTGTTTAAAAAAAATGCGTATCGAAAAGGATTTAAATTTTATTTTTTGATCAGATAAGTGCCACGTGTTACAAAAAATTTACCACGTATTATGTGGACGCTCCCTAATCTATTTTTGAGCATTTTTGAAAAAATTGGATTTTAGAAAATAGTAGGAATATTTGATTTTTTAACTTTTTGGTATCTACTCTCAGGAACATAATACAAAAGGTTTTATAAAAATCCATTGACCACTAAGTGTCAGTTTTCCTTTTTCGCGGTCATGTTCCACATTCCCGGTTTAGTAGCTACTGATATATGCAACTTGAGCAATAATGCTATCTTTTTAAAACTGTTCGGGAAAATAAGATTCAGTCAAACTGAAATTCATGATACTTGGAAATTGCGGTTTTTTTCAGTAAAACCTTATAAATATATTTGGATACCAACATACTCTACACTGCTGGAAATGTTGCGAAAATTCAGTCACGTTTAGTAACTTTTATAGAAAAGTTGCTAAATTTTTATTTACAGTCAGAAACGGTATCTGAAAATTACAAATAGTTTCCTAACTTTCCTTAATGGTAACACAAATATAAGGGAGGTTCCATAAACACAGAAAAAAAAAAGTCTTAAATTCATGTTGGACTTGTTTTTATTTTGGGCTCAAATTAAGCAGATAGCTAAATTAAAGCATGAAGATTGTCTTTTAATAAGTTCTAATAAGTATAAGACTTAAAGGGAAACATTATTTAGACTTAGTTTTAAATATTAATCTTGAAATTAGCCGTATTAGGCTAAGTAATGTAGTAAGATCTTTTTGGCTAAAAAGAAGATCAAGAAGAAAATATTTTGTAGTCCTCTAGAGGCGAAATTCTAGAATCGGAAATTAGACGAAGGTGTGACGTCGCCAAAGCGGGAATCAACAACGCTGTGGTAAGCGAAAATAGGAAGACTTTTTGGTTATATGCATCAAAATCAAGCAGTGAGTTTATTTATGTGCAGGATCGTCACTGCTTTTCAAGGTCAGTAAATTATTGAAAATCAATTTTGTCCTGAAATGTGCCGCACATCGTTTATATTTCACATTTTAACTTACCTAACCTAAAAATCTGTAGAGTGTGCGTCTTGATGTGAAACATTTCCTTCTAATCAATTTAATGAATAGTATCAATAATCATCTTTCAATCAATCCTTTTGTAGGTTACGAAGATTAGGTTAGAGGCGAAATTCTGGAATCAAATATCAGACGAAGTTGTGACGTCGCCC
>CAKNWT010325587.1:0-12145 GCA_932066315.1 Andricus coriarius | reverse complement strand
CAACAAATTTCTGAATTCGAATTACTAAGCTAGAAGGTACTCATTCAGATTTAGAGAGTATAATTGTGCTTGCAGGAATACCTTTCTTTTTCAGTGAAATTAATTGATTATTAAAAAGTTTTAAAATTAATAAAGATTATTTCTGAGTTCAAAACCTTTAGAAATCTTATATTTTTTCTTACAGAATTAAGTCAACAATTTATAAATTGTTGCTTTCGTCCACCTCGCCAAAACAATAAGACTCCACCACGAGGCAAAACTGACGCTTCACCATCAAAAGAAGAAAACAGTTCTTATTCGAAAATCCATCATTATAATCAGCAGCCAGCTGTCACAAAAAGTAAAATAGCATGGGACTATAACAGAAAAATTGATGTAGGCAGAAAAAATATATTTGGTGATCCATTGGCGAACTATAACCCTCGAGATTATAGGACCATTGATATTCACTCATTGTCACATTTTCGGAGAATGGAAGCTGAAAATCAGCTACAACACCATCACTGATTTCGATGAAAAAAAAGTATGAATGAAGGATTGCAGTACAGAACTAGATAACCAACATTTTATCCAAAAATAGGCTTTTTGCACAAAAAATGCAAAAAAAAATCAAATGAATGTTGTGTTAAAAGGATTTTTTAAAAAGGCCATTTTTATTATAGTAATAAAAAGATTGGTAATTCAACTGACTCTCTGTACTTGTCTCCCATCTTCTTTTTCTTTTTAATTGCCTAAACTCTTAATATTTTTGTAAACTTTTTTCTAACCAACTTCTTCTTCTTAAAAGTTTTCAAATGCAGTAAAAAAATAATTTACTTTTTTTCTCAAAGAAAAAGCCAATAAACAAAACTGTTTTCCACTTTTTTCAGCACCAAAGTACTAATCAAATTTCAAGTCAGAATACATACGCATTGGAATTTTCACAAGGTTGGTTGACAAAAATCTGTTCAATTACAATTTAAATTTCAAATTCGGATAAAATGTCCTATTGTTCAGTTAATTTGATTACATTAAAAATTTTTGGTTGTTGTTTATAACCAATAAATTCATCATACTATTGTAAGGACAAAACATTTTTCAATTATCTGAGAGTGAACTGTACCAAAGTTACAACAAATTTTTAATTTTTTTTATTTTTATTTAAGACTACACTAGACCCTTATATTATATTTAAATAAAAAAAAACCTTTTATTTAATTAATTTGTCGAATTACTATAAGGACAACACGCCTTCTTATATTAGATTACAAATTTTATTAATTTTGTCCAATTATTGTAAGGGCAACACACATGTAAATTTATGCAAATATTACCAAAGACATTTAAGATTGTACGAAACCAAATAAATTTGAATTAATTTTCTTATTTTTAAACAATATTCTTACACTGCGTCCCTGACAAACATTTTTGTGTAATTGTCTTTTCCGGAATAAAAATTAACCACTGATGAGGGCCACCATTGTGCGCCGAAACGTTTGGTTCAATTGAAAATTGACTGAATTATTTACTCTAACCCTAAAGCCAAAATTAACATCCAACATTACAAACAATTTTTTTCATCGAGGGTCAATATAATCTCCCCACTGAATATTATAAAATCTTAATTCTTCATTTTCTACAAAAAGCCACTTTTATACGTTTTTTCCTTCACTTAACTTTTTGCCTCATGATCAGAAACGATAATTCTTAAAACTATTATTGTTTATTTAAAAAGAAATATATACCATTCTTCTTTTTATAGAACTTTCAACGAAAAATCGCCTGTCAAAGAGCGATACAATTACACTAAATCTTTATTTTCATGGAACAGAATAAGTTTTTTAAATAAAAACTTTTTTATATTCTCTCAATTTAGCGACTCCATATATCGGGACTAAGTTTTTATTTTTGTGTCAACTGAAAATTGCACTTTTTATTGTGATTCGCAACCAAGCCTGTTCCAATTTTAGGTTCCTGCAACTTTAAAATTGTGGATTTCCACATTCTATTTCTCGGAACGGCATAATATTTGTCAATCATACTTTTTTCGCCTCAATTTAGAAACACTTCAGCTCGGGTCCAAACTTTTTTTTATCTTTAAATGGTGATTTCGATTTTACAGAATATTATTTCGCTCTTCTGCGAAATTCCGATTGTGTTGGTTATCTAGTTATCTAATGCAAACCTTCAAATAAATTTGAATATTATATAAGACTTTTGCATTATTAACTGAAAATTATTGTTATGCACAGAAAATAGCTCGGCTCATTTTGAGTCGGATATTGAATCAAAATTGGGAAGTAGAATTTGTTTATCCGTACAAATTTTAATCTGAATTTCAATTTAAAAAATTAAATTTTGTCTTTAAACAAAATAAAATAACAGGAGTTAGCCCACCTTTTGCTGTGCGTCTAATTTTAGTTTGATATGTTTGCCTCATTATGCTTCTACAATATTGTGCGCGGTAAGTGCGCATTAATTGCTCTTCGCTTTTAATAAGAGTATTAAAATATTGTAATGTAGTTAAAAAATATTCTAGATACCAGTTAATTGTCATATTTTAAAACATTTTCTAGAATTAATTAATATTCAATAAAAGAATATATTTATAAATGAAATGTATACAAAAATTGGTTTGAAACAAAATTTAATTCACGGATACCTATAACAGTTGTACATTGTTGTACAATTTTTAATAAATTGACCAATATGTATTTGGGGAGCTAAAATAAATTTTATTTTTTATTTTTGATGTTTTTGCAAAATTTATTTTTTATGAATAATTTATTTATTTAAATTTACGGAGAAACAAATCCGTTGTTTGGGATTCCTGAGAATTACAAGAAAAACATTATTTCCAGGAAATTCTTCTATACTTTGGTTCAGAGTTCAACCTTAATAGCTTTCAAATAGACAAAATTCTATCAGAATATTAATTTTTTACTAAATATTGTATAGAATAATGTTATTGAAATATTTTTGATATTTTTAATGGTAATATCTTTAGATAAGGGGCCGTCCGTAAACTAAGCTTACCAATGTTTTGACGACAATAGGGGAATAATAGGGGAATAATAGGGGAATAAATTCTTTCCAATAAAATAAATGTAAATTGGAAACACTATAAAATCCTAAGATTTCAAGTCGAAATATATTGCTTTTTCAACAAAATATTTGAATTTTCAACCGAACAAGGTTTTCTACCAAAATATATGAACTTTTAAGCCAATAAGACAAATTTCCAACTACAAACATTAATTTTTAACCAAAGGATTGCATTAAGAACCAAATAGTTTTTCTTCTGAACGAAAGAGACGAATTTACAACAAAATATCAGACCTGTTAACTAAATAGTTAACCTTTCAAGCCAAAAAGGCGAATTTTTTCAAAGAGAGTTGAACTTTCAACAAAAGGGTTTTTTTTTAACCAAGAATCATGAAGTTTCAACCAATAAATATTACTTTTCTACCACGAATGTTTAACTTTCAATCCAAAACGACGAATTTTCAACAAAAAAGCTGAATATATTTCTTGAAAACATGGAAAATACCCTGGAATATTTCTCCTAAATGAACTCATATGTTTTCACAATAATAATTAAAATATATAAGGCTGACGCAAGTGTTGCGCCAATTCTCCAACTAAAATAATTGTTATACTATCCTTTCTAAGCCTCTATAATCTTGAGATATGGTTTTTAGAATGTTCGATGATTTACGAGTACTATATAGCTTCTAACATTCAGACATTAGAGATCAACAATCTTAACCCTTCTACTCTTATGTTATAAATTTTTAGGATATAAGTAAAAATGAGTAATCAGATGGTATTTAATAGCTAAAAATATTTTCTAAAACTTTATCAATCACAGCTTTCATTTCTGAGACAGTAGCATCATCTTCGAACAATGAAAATCGTTCTTGGCTTTGTATTCCTTACACTTGTGGTTTTTCTTAATTCCATTCGTGAGTATAAGACACAAAGAATTATTAATGGAAAAAAGTATATGTAGTTTAAATGTGACCAATATATATAATAATTATTAATTTCCCGTAAAACAAACGCAATCATTAGCAATTAGAAACTCTTAATCACAAATCGTTTTATCCCCATTTGAAACTATATTCAATGCAAATATTTCTTATGTAATGTGATGCTCAGGTGAGTTTTAATATTGAGAATAAATCCCCCAGAAAAAATATTAGTGAAATTGAATATAAATATTGCTAAATTTCAATAGTAATTTAAATTTGTGATAATACTGTCGTAATATCCAGTCGCCACTAACCCTTCTGTATGTATCAAGAGGTCCCCAAAATACTTTGTTCTAAAAGGTCAAAAAAGGCTTCTGGTTACATATATCTTGTTCATTTATTTAGAATTCTGTTCAGTTTTGTTCGCGAATTTTTTTTTAACAATTTTATTATTTATTAACAAACAAAATTTAAAAGAGCAAAAATAAAAATTATTCGCTTACTGTTTTTTTTCGATTTTTAATCAAATTGACATATTTGCACAGTTGTACCTTAGAATCAAGAGCTCAGAAAAAATTTGAGACTTGCATGTTGTCTATATTGAGCTTATATCTCTTGAAAGCCAAAAGAAATCTTTCGATCAAATAAAAACTTCTCTCCGTGAAATGCTGTTGCAAAATTGCTATTCTTAATAGGAAGACGTCTGGACATTTGATTTGTTAATAGAAGATCATCCAGGCCAACCAGGGTCCTAATTTTCCCTTAAAGTGTTGCGAAACCCATAGGTGCCTACAATTAATAACATTTTTTATTTTTCATAAACTCTCCTTCCTGATTTTTTATAACACTCATGACATTTTCTCGTACGACAAGTCATTATTTATTTGCAGCCTTTTAATAAATATATTCTTATTTTTCCTAAATTTGTGCAAACAATCAGAAGAAAATATTTTGGAAATGGAAACACGCTTGATCACTTTTACGATTTCAGAATATGACCCCCGTATTGTTTCAATAGAGTTAAGAATTTCACACTATCGCTTCGTTTTATCAAATTTTTCTATTTTTCACTTTACCCATTTTCAGAACCTTTCTTTAATTACTCTATGGGTCCTCAATAAGTTTTTTTTATTTTTAAGAAACAATTGGTTGTTTTTTCCCTGAAAGCATTAGAGTTTCCTTGAACATTCCAATGGATGGTTCAGAGAATGCCGAAAAATGTTCCAGAAAGATTCAGGTGTACCCAGGAAGTTTTCCAAGGAAGGTTTCGGAAATTTTTGGGAAAAATGTTCGCATTGTATAAGTTTAATTAATTACGCGGACATTTACCTACTTCCGAGAACTTTCCTGGAACATTTTTCGGAACTCTCCTAAGCTTCCATTGGAATGTTCCAGGAATGTTTAGGGAAACTTTTGTGCTCTCCGGTACAATACGGATTTAGGAAATATCTTGACTAATCAAATTAGTAATTTTTCATCAACCTTCAGTGGCCCACTTCGCGCTACTCAAAACTGTAAAATTTAACTAGTTATTAGTTAAATTTAAGCAATTTTTAAGCAGAGAGGCAATAAAGTATCTGTTGTGTTAAGAAAATCTATAAAATAAAAAAAAACTTCCTTACAAACTTTAGTTCATTCTTATTTACAGCAAATTATTTTTATAAAGTTTGCTATATGATTTCAATTTTCTATGAAAAATTAGAAAAATGTACAACCGACAAAAATTTTGGAATTCGAAATAAGAGCACTGTTTAAAAGTAGCGCATGAAGACCCTAAATGTTTATAATTAGTTTTGAGCCATTGATTCCTTGTCATTTTAAGATGGTAAAACATTCTTTTCTTTCTTAAATCTGTTCAAATAATCAGAGGGCAATGTTGTTATATTGAAGAGAGGCTACATCACATTTAAATTTTTAAATTATGACCTCTTTATTGTTCCAATAGAGTTCAGAATGTTACACCATCGCATCACTTCGTTTTATTAAACTTCTCTGTATTTTTCACGTTTTCTACGTTTATAATTTTTTTAATAAATATTATATACAGTCTTTAATCCTTTTTTTTCACCAAGAATTTAGTTTTGCTCTACTTTATGAGGAAATATCTCGAATAATGGAATTAGTAATTTTCTTCTAATCTTTTGTGACTCACCTTTCGCTGATTGAATCCATGAAATTTCATTAGTAACAAGTTAAATTTTACCAATTTTGACATAGAGGGACCTCAAACTTTTTTTTGCATAAAGAAAAAGCAGTACAATTTAAAAATCTTCTGTAGGCACTCAAGTTCATACCTATAATGTGATGTAATGTTGCGTCAAAAATAAGGAAAATATATTAAAATCCAAATTTAAAAAATTAAAAACAAAACTGCGTTAAAAAGTAGCGCATGAGGATCCTAAATATGCACTATTAATTTATAGCCTATATTGATCGATCCAAATTTCAAGATTGTACAACATTCTTATATTTCTTACCTTTGCTCAAACAATGAGAAGGTAATATTTAGAAAATGGAAACAGACTAGGCCACGTTAATAATTTCTTAATATGGCCATCTTATTGTATCAATATAGTTGAAAATGTGACACCATCGCATCGTTGGATTAAACTTTTTGGTTTTTCACGTTTTCGAAGTTTATAACTTTTTAAAATTATTATATTTAGTCCTAAATAATTTTTTTTACCAAGCAATTATTTTCCCACTAATAAATTATGAATTAGTGATTTTCTACTAATCTTTAATGGTTTACTTTTCGATTTTTTTGAAAATTTTATATTGTTGTCTGGCACAGAATACAACTTTTTTTTTACTTAACGTAACATTTTTCTACATAACAACATGATGTCTGCCTAAGACATCTATTTAAGCAATATAATCATATTATATATGATCACAGTGCAAAAAATAGTAAAATCGACACTGTGCAACAATAGAACACTAGTAGTGAATGTAATTTACTCAGATATTGATGTGATCAGATTCTTGCAGTTATTACCTCGACTTTGGCAAAATTAACGTTACAAAAAAAGGTTTTTGCTAATAATTAAAAAAATATGGCTTGTAGGGGAGCGTATATTTATAAGCTAAAGAGTTTATGAAAAATAAACAATGTTATTAATGGTGGGTATAGGTTTTGCAACACTTTCAGGGAAGGTAATGATAATGGTTAACCTGGATGATTTTTTACAAAAATTAATGGAGAGAATTTTTTATTCCATCGAAATATTTCTATTTGCTTCGAGGAGATTCTGTAGTACAATTGTGCAAATATGTCAATATAAAAAAATTATTTACTTGTACTGCTGTAAATTACAAACGTTTTGTCCAACGAAAAAACTGCAACAACTAAAAAAGTTTTATCTTTGCTCGGAGAAGCTAGAAATGGTTTTATAAAATTTGTTTGTTCATAAATAATGGCATTTTCTTAAAAACTTGTTTAAACAAAAACTGTCCACGATCTCGAAAAAAATAACCAAGATATTTGTCATCAGGGGAATTTTTATAGCTTTTGAGCAAAATTTATCTCGTCGATTATAAGCTAGAAGTTATTCATTCAGGTTTAGAGGGTATAACTGTCCTTGCAGAAATACGTTTCGTTTAGAAAAAATATTAATTAAAAATTCAAAATGGGTAAAATCACTAGTAGCTATTTTCTCAGAGTAAAAAAGCTGCATAAATCACAAATTTCTTATTACATAATTAAGGGAACAGTTCATAAAGTGTTGCTTTAACTCGTAGAAGGCAGACTGGTGCGAATTCGCGGGCCACTTGCGTCTTTTCTTTCAAAAGAATCTCATACGAAGTTCGATTTGATGCGGATTCGCACTTGTGCGGTAATTTCGTATCTGGGAAAGATTTGATAAAAGTGTTTTTCTCAGTGCATGAGTTCCATTTTGTGTATACGTAAGTAGAATCGACATAAATAATTACTTTTTTATTTTTTAAACACTCTAAACTTTTATTGTCAAGTCATGAACGTAAGTAAATGTTTTCGTCTGATGGAAATAATAGCTGCTCATCTAATTACGGTAATGACGAATTTGCTCTTTCAGAGAATGAAACAATTTACAAGGAGTCAAATGATGAAGAGGAAGGCGAAGATGAGCCTACGGAAGACTGCAAAATATGTGTTTTGTACCCTCGTTCTTGTAAATGTATGAACAAACAAATTTCCATTAAGCCAATCTTTCATTTCTTCTATTTTTTCAAACTACAACAATACCCATTATTAAAAAATATTAGATTATTCATTCTTAACATGAAATATTGTTTCTATTAAAGCTGAGGACTTACCATTAATTTTGATTAACTTTGATCTAGTTCTGTTGTGTCTTTGAAAGATACCATCACTTAGTAAGGAAAATTATTTGTTCAAAATTTTCCTTCAACAAATTGAAGTTTAAAAAAAATGGTTTAATTTTTTCAAAATGTTAATACCACTATTCAATTGTGCATAAAATTTTACACGGGAAGGCATATGCCCTTTTCTAATTATCTATAATTTTCTCTTCCGTTTCTTCCTCATCATCTGCAATAGATCTTCATTCATCAACACCAACATATCCTCATTCACCAACCCAAAGTAATGTTCAGCGCCTAACAGCCCAAGTGAATGAAATAGTATGGGGGGATATCAGATCAATTAAAATGGGAACCTCAAGTGAACCAGAAGTGAACTATAGCCGTAAAGTATATGAAAATATAAATTTTAAAATCCTCCACCAGAACGGACACAACAACATCGCTAAATCTCATAAAGAAACAATATAAATATGAAAACATTTTAAATACTCTGTAATGTTCTTGAACAGAAGCATTATTGCCAGGTGCAATAATAAATTGACCATTATTCTAAATTAGCACTCCTTAAATAAATTTCCTGAAATTTCATTATAGTCCCAATTTTCATAAATAATGTAAGATTCATTAAAATTTACAAACAGAAAAGTCCGTTTTCCAAATCTGTTAAAATTGAAAAAAAATTGTTTCCAGCAAAATTTTTCCACGGTAATAAGTACTGAATGTACATACTTTGTAAGATAACACAGCCACACAAAAAAAAATCTTTTTTCGGGTCTCGAGGTCCGACCATGTTGACTACATGTCTTTTGGTTCGCTGAATCCGAATCCGAGGTAAAAAAAACCCAGCACGCCAGGGTTCTGACATAACCTCATAAAACCTTACAACTTTTTTTAATTCCGGGGATCAGACCATGTTTATTATATGTTTTTGGGGTCGCTGAATCCGAATCGGAGGTCCCAAAACCCCCAGCACGTCTGGGTTCTGACATAACCTTATAAAACCTCCTATTTTTTTTTTTAATTTATTTATTTTTTATTTTATGTCAGAACCCTGACGTGCTGAGGCTTTTTTGACTTCGGATTCGAATACAGCGACCCCAAAAATATGTAATAAACACGGCCTGACCCCCGCACTCGAAAAAAATGTGTATGAGGTTTTTTGAGATTACGTCAAAAGCCTGGCGTGCTGGAGTTTTTAGGACCTCGGATTCGGATTCAGCGACCCCAAAAACATATGATAAACATGGTCTGGCCCCCGAACTTGAAAATAAAAAATTTTAAGAGGTTTTATGAGGTTATGTCAGAACCCTGACGTGCTGAGGTTTTGTGAGCTCGTATTTGGATTCAGCGACCCAAAAACATATAGTCAACATGGTCTGACCTCCAGACCCGAAAAAAGAGTTTTTTTTTGCGTGGCTGTGTAATTTACAGACTTTACTGATTACTTTCTAATGTGAAAGAATCTAATAAAATGTATACGATTATACGCACAAATAAGTGATTCTCAGCCTCAGCAGCAGTAAGCTTGAACCAATAAAGAGACTATTATATTTGAAATTATGTGTATAGTAGGACAAGACATTTGCGTTCCAAGATATTTTGTTCTACGTCATAGTACATATGTCACTAAACAAACTATGTCCTATAACAAAGCATATATATGCTCATAGATTAAATACAGATTCCAGCAAAACAGATTTTTGTCGATCTGACGTCATCTCTAATGAGGCGCTATTTATAATATTTTCAATAAGTAAGGGTGTGCAAAAAGCTCGAAATTTCTAGTCGAGTCGAGCTGACTTTTTTCGAGTCGAATCGAGCTCGAGCAAGCTCGAAGTTTTCGAGCTACTCGAAAGTTTCGGGTTCTCGAAAATTTCGAGTTCTCGAATAAATTCGAGTACTCGAACGTTTCGAGTTCTCAAAGACATTCGAGTACTCAAAAGGTTCGAGCTGCTCGAAACTTTAGGGTTCTCGAAGCCTTTGGAATTGACAATAGTATCTTCAAACCACGTACTAGGGGTTTTTTCGAATTGCTAACAGTGATTTTAGAATCAAAAGTAAGATTTCGAGATTTTGTATCCAAAACGGCGACTAAATTTTTGAGGATTTCAATAAATGTTCAGATGAAAAATTTAATGAACTGACGGATTTCCATGAGACTCAATATACTAGAGTTTTTTTCGGTCAGTTTGTTGAATTTTTACAAGATTTGGTTATCGTTTTGGATAAAAAATTTTGAATTTTGAATTTGTATTTCAAAATCGATTTTAGCAATGCGAAAAACCTCGTAGTATCGGGTTTGAAAACATTCTTGTTAATTTCAAAAGTTTCGAGAACGTGAAACTTGCGAGCAGGTCGAAACTTTCGAGTAGCTCAAAAGTATTCGAGTACTCGAAAGTTTTGAGTTCTCGAAGATATTCCGGTTCTCGAAAGTTTCGAGTTCTCGAAGACCCTCGAGTGCTCGAAGTGTTTCGAGCTTTCTGGAAAGCTTGATCTCGACTCGGCTCGACTCGACTCGAACTTGATGGAGCTTAACTCGACTCGACTCGAAAGCTAACAAGCTCGACTCGACTGGTTCGAACTTCGAGTTTCGAGTTTTTTGCACACCCCTATCAATGACAATACTTATATTTTCTAATACTTTTATATTATACTATATGAAAATTGATAATGATATTTTCTGATAATTTTCAAAAGCAGATAATTATTTTATTTGATTTATATGATATTTTTGCAATTTTTATTTTTTAAATACATAAACTGTTTATAATTGTCCCAAAGCTTATTCGATCCAGTGACAAAAGATAAGAATATATGTGCATTATATAATCATGGTATCAACAAGGCAATAAAATTATTATTAGTGAATTTTTTTACGTATTTTTTTATGTATTAATAGGTATTCTGCATCTCCAATCGTTATCTGCAATATGTGACACTTGTTTCTCGGGACATTACCGAGAATAATAGAAACACAAGTATACTTATGACAACCAGTTTTCTTCTTTTTCAGTTCCCGTAGCCCAGACCCTTCAATTCCTGTAGATAAATCACGAGAGTTTTCTTAAAATAATAATTTAGTTTGGTCTCTTAGTTCTTCAAAATTTCAAAAAGACGTCAAAGATAACAAAATTTCTCCATGTCACACTTATCATATGAACTTGAAGAATACTGTACAATAATTGTCAAATTGAAGGCACTTTTTTGTTATGCAAGGATTTTTTTTATACGTAAAGCTGTAACAATATACAAAAAACAAACAGCTTTTATTCCGATGAGCAAATGGATGGTGATTGTATATAGCCGTGAATATATTATGAAAAATGATCAGTCACCGTTATCAGTTCCCAGTCATTAACTCTTCATAAAACAATGCAGTTCGTTATTGGTTCTGTATTCCTTATATTCTTGGTTTTCTTGAATTTCATTCGTAAGTGTAACAAATATTATCTATACTAATAAGAATTATCAGATGCTTTTAAAATGCTGCCAATAGACAATATTTATTTTTAAGTTTTCGTAAGACAAATACAATCATTTCGCAATCATTAGTAATTAGAGACTCACAACCAATTAAACATCGTTCTCTTCCTATATAAAACTATATGCAATCTTAAATTCATTTAAATGATATTTTAAATTTTTTTTCTATGTAGCCCTTTTTTCAAATAAAATTTTTTTTGGCACTGCAATCACTTATTAGGGTTCAGTTGGTCCATTCGCTACTCAACACTTACAATCAGTCTGTCAAGTGTCAACTAATAATAAAGTGAGGTTATGATTCTGCAAGTCCTAGAAAGCTTAAAAAGCTCAAGCGGAGTAGCTAGGAAAAGTGCTTTTATAACCTATTTCTACCGCGTTATATATATTTTTGCCTTTCTAATAAA
>CAKNWT010325579.1:0-13005 GCA_932066315.1 Andricus coriarius | reverse complement strand
TCTGAATATATTCACTGACTACTTTCTAGTTCGCGAACTGTGAAAAGTCTCTCATTTCATCCTAAACTTGAAAAAAAAACAGGAAACACAGTTTCATAGAAGAGAGATCGTAAAGCCAAATTGTATACTGCTTTATCACTGAACGAGATATGTCCCTCTTTCTCCAACTTTACTCTGCCTTTTCCTCCAAAAATGAAAAAGAAATATTAAAATGCAAAAAAAAATATCATACAATCAATTTTCGACTCAATTGTATCATAAATAATTGATTTGAACAATTAAAAATATAAGTACTGCTTTGGTACTGAACGAGGTATGTCCCTCTTTTCCTCCAGCTCAGTTTTGTATCGCTTAATTTACCACCAAAGGATCCCTCTTTCCCTCCAAATTTATTCTGTCCGTCTTTTCCTCCAACTCAGTTTTGTACCGCTTTACCACTGAACGAAATATGTCCCTCTTTTCCACCAACTTTACTCTGTCCGCCTTTTCCTCTAACTCACTTTTGTACCGCTTTACCACTAAAATTAAACGTGTATTTCTTTTGCTTCTCTGATTTTTATGTCACACTCTACCTATGCAACAATACTTACTTTCCTTTTGCTCTCGATGCCTCAAATATCCCTAAAGAACTTTTTTAAAAAATATCAAAATTAACTGGTTTAAAATTAGAGAACACAAAAATGTTCCAGTTAAAAAATACATAGAACTCATGGAATTCTGCTCAGACAACGCATATTGTACTTTTCAGAACGAATCTTATAAACAAATTTTTGGTACCCCTATGGGATCCCCTCTTTCTGGCATAATTGCTGATCTGGTGATCAACGGACTTGAAAGACATATTTTCAAAAACCTACCATTTAAACGGATCTTCTACTACAGATACGTAGACATCTTGACCTGTGGCCCTGAATACAAAATTGAGATCTTACTCAATTTTTTTATCTCTTACCATCCTAGAATACAATTCACTATCGAAATAGAAAAACATGATTCATTAAGTTTCTTAGATATTAATTTACACAAAGTTAACAATAACATTGTAACTAACTGGTACCGTAAAAAACTTGGTCAGGGACATATGTCAATTTTGAGTCAAACATAGCTAATAAAGACAAAATTTCAGTCATAAAAAATTTAGTTGACAGAGCAGTCACACTTTCTAACAGTAAATTTAAAACAAAAAACTTAAACATTGTCAAAAATACTCTTAAAAACAACGGCTATCCCGTTAATTCCATCAAAAAATACATTAACAAAAGATGATCTCATTTACAAAACGAAAACCAAATCTCTAATACTACAATTAAAAACAATAAAAAAATAGATCTTAAACAATTGACTGTTTTACCGTTTATTAAAGAACTTACTAGATTTTACAAAAAAACTTTCCTAGAATTTAATATTTCAATAACTTTTAAATATGAAAAAGATCCTTTTCAGTGTTTCACTAAAAATAAAGATAAAACTCCAACTGAACTAAAAACACACATCATCTATATTATCCCATGTGAATGTGGTTAAGTATACGTTGATCAGACAGAACGACATTTTAAAGATAGACTCAGAGAACACAATAATGATTGCAAAAGAGATTTTTTCTAATCAATTTTTATTTACTGTTTCACTCACACACTCTAGATCACAAATTTGACTTTTCTAATAGTAAAATCTTAGGTACGCAAAATAATTACTAAAAACGTAACTTCAAAGAAATGTTCCAAATTATAAATCATAGTAATTCCGTATACAAACGTTCTGACGCCGATTTGATTAGTGGTATATACCGTATTTTAATATTAAGTACTAAAAATCTTTAAGTTTCCTCATTATATAAGATTCTAATGTTTACCTCCAATTTATCTAACTCTACTAACATAAGTTAGGTAGCTCTGCTGTTCGACCATTACAAAAATCATCACGTAACGATAAACATAACCTCATTCCTGGACATGCAGCCATGGTGATAAGGAGTGCTGCCCAAAAAAGTTTATTTAATTCACACAAAAATGCACTGCATGTGCAGGAGAGTATGTTTTTTACATTTTTTAAAAAACCTACCTAATGTCTACAGTAAATCATTTTTCACACAAAATGTTAAGTTAAGTATATTATCAACTTTAAACTCCGGATCGTTTGATCTTTTAAAACTGAAACTCTAACCATTTTTTTAAATGTTCAACTACTCGTAAGTAGACTATATATATTTATTTATCCTCCTATTTAAAAAAAGGAGACCTATCTCTATGTAAAATTTATTTTTTTCGTTAGGTAACAATTGTTCTTCCTACTATGTATTCCTAATGAGGCTCAACGTCGTTGGGCGAAACCTCGTTTCTCAATAAACGTATTAATAACGACTAGTAGATCAAAAACCGTCATTTCATCGACAAACAAAAATAAACTTACGCTAGTCAACAAAACTAACATCTTTTTAATAATTTCCTTTTTCTTCCATATCATGAATTTCCACCAAAACAGTTCTAATTTTTGACTCTTCAACCAAAGTGCACAAGTAACATTTTTTTAAGTCCTTAAAAATCTTTGGAAATTCCTTAAAGTTTTTTCAGTCTCCTGCAAGTGACATGGAATCTTTTAAAATACCATAAATGTGTCAAATTCTTTGAAATCCCATTAAATTCCTGAAGTACTCAAATAAAAACGTTGCAAACAATTGAAAAATTCATCTGTCCGACGGCAGATAATTTTAATCACTTTCTTCGGAACCACCAGAAATATTCCATGCCCCCAAGAAAAAGAAAAACATTTTTTTTAAACATCGTACTGTCTCCAATAATCATAATCTTAGCCAGTCGATTCAATTTCATTATGTATCTTTTATGTGGAATCCTATACCTTATTTGATAAGAAACAGTTTGTCTTGTTTTTACACTTTAGTTTCACGTGATTTTGTCAAGGTACGTACTTAACGGAAAGTAAATAGAATGTTTATCAATGCTCATGATAATTATTAATCCTGTTGAGGTCTGAATGCCTCATCAAACACTTTATTCCACTTACAAGACATTTTAAGCAGATGGTACATTTTGTGTTAAATAGCAGTGAATATGTTTAAAATTCCTCTTTCGTCGTTCAAGAAATCAACGTAGAAGAAATGAAGAGAGCTACCTGTTTTCTGGTTCTTACCTTTGTGGTTTATCTGGATTTGGTTGGTGAGTGTGAATAAATATCCGTATTCCCGAAAATATTTTGGAGTCTCACGATTTTCTCCAATGGTGTTTGTGACTTTTTCCAATTTTTTTCTCGGTTTTTGAGAATAGATTATTCTTATAGAAAAGATTTTGAGTCTAGTTGTAAGTAAAATCTAAAGGCTTTCTTCAAATTTCTTGCAGAACAAAATTATTTGTAAAATTTCGCTTTTTAATTTTTATTAATTTCCTTTTTTCTCTACACTCAGAGACCTATATTTGTAATGCTCCATAACTACGTTACAGGTTGGGAATTAACGTGTCATCAGAAGAAGATTTTGTAGAGTAAATACTAAATTTTTGAGAAAATATATGATCCGATTGAATTATGTCAAACTTTAAGAATAAACTTGAACAATAAATGTCCATGTGAGAACACCATTCCCAAGATAATTTAACGGGTAATGGATTAAAATTGATATTATAAAATTAATTAAAACTAGTATTATCAATAAGTATTTATTTGTTTAAAGTGTTTGACCATTTAAATTTGAACTTAAATTCGATTTTATCAATTTTTTCAATATTTTTAAATTTTCATAATTTTTTAATCTTTTCATAAAATCTAAATATATAGCAGACTCACATAAATTTGTCCTAAAACTTCGTTTTAAAATCTTTTATATTCTTTTGCATAATTTAAGAAAATCATTTGAAATGTTATAAAATCTTTTGAAATTTTGAACTTTTTTTAATAGCTTTTCAAAAATTCTGAACCATTTTAATTTATTTTTAAATTATTCAAGTTTTTCAAAATGTTAAAAAAAATTCTACAGAATTAAAAAATTTACTGTTAAAGCTTTCAATTCTTTAAAATTTTTAAAAATCTTTCTAGATGTTTTCAGATATTTTTCAATATTCTCCTAGAATTAATTTTTGAAAATCAAAATTTATTTACGATTTTCCCAGAAAGCTTTTTTATTCATTTTTTTGTTTGTTGGAAACCTGTCAAAATTCTTCAAAACCTTCAAAATATTTTACGAAATCTTTGAAAACCTACGTATTAACTTTAAATTGTTAAAATCTTCTCAATATTTGAATTGTTTTCAAATCTTCTAAAATCTCCTAAATAACTTTTGAAATCATTCAGATTTTTCACAAAACTTAAAAAGAATTCTCCTGAATTAATCAAATTTCCTGAAAATGTTTCAAAATATTTTTTTACACTTTTGTAAATCTTTCGAGCCGCTTTTAAATCTTTTTAATACATTCTCTTCAAAATAAATTTTTAGAACAAAAATTCTTTTAGATTTTTCTATAAATCTTAAGAATTTTTTTCTATTCTCTTGAAACCTTTTATAAATCTTGAAAAGCTTCTTTTTTATATTTTCCAAAATCAACATCTTCTTTTCATTTGCAGAAATATTTTTCAGATTTAAATTATTTTCGAATCCTTTTAAAATTTCTGAAAATTCTAAATATCCTTTGGAATGGTTCATTTTTTCCAACAAAAATTTTGAATCCTAAAAAATTTTTAAAACTGTCTTCAATTCTTCTACATTCTTTCTTCCTATATATCAAAATCTTAAAAATTTAAAAGTAATCTTTTGAAATAAAACCTATTCCTTCAAAAATTTTCCCATAAATCTTTATTTCGGTACCGATCATTTTTTTGTGACCGGCCACGAAAATTTTTTACCAGTACCAACAGTGTATACAATTCGTAAATTTGGATATTATAAGTCTTTGTCCCTAATTTAACTTTTTCCATCAAAAGTGTAAGAAACTTCAAAAATTATAGCGTGATAGCAAAACGTTAAGACCCTAATTTTGTCTAATTTTCAAAGTCCCCAATGTAACCAAAAAAATTAAAAATAATTTTCACGAGAGAAGCTTTCTGAAAAATAATAATGAATAAAATTTTTGATTTTCGAATAAAAATAAACCTACCGAAAATGTTTAGTATCAAAATTTCCAACTTTTCATAATCCCAAGAATGGTAAAGTGGCGAATTTTCAAATCTCTGATAAAATAGGATTTAACAGTATATTTGGGGAGAAATAACGCAAATAAAATAAAAGATTATTTTAACAGAAAACCAACACTAAATTTTGTTTTTCGTTGTGAATTAGAAAATTTGGCAATTCACCGAATTTTCCTGAATTTGAAATTGCGGGAAATTACTATTCTTGGAAATTTAATCAGTCAATAAAAGACAAAAAAATTGAAAGCACGCTTAAGACGAAATGCCTCATCTAAAATAAAAATGATTCTAGCAGAATCGATAAATTTAATTTTTTTCCGTGAATTTCAAAATTTAGCAGCTTACGTCACAAACGTTAAAGAACCTCATTTGAAGTGGTCAAAAACGTCCTAAGTCAGTCCAAATAAGGCTTCGTAAGCACAGAATGTTCACCAGACGTTTTAACGGAAAATCTCATATTGCAAAGAGAGTAGCAGTTATTTCAATTTCGAAAAATTACTGAATACTCTTCAACTATCCTTTCAGTGTGTAGAAAAGGTTTTATCGGCGAAAAAATTTTGCTGCGTGTTAGAAAAATAAAAATCTTGCAAGAACGTGAAAAATGACTTTTTTTACGAAAACAATCATAACTCAGTCAATTTTGGATATTTTAACCGAAAAATTCAACTTATAATTCTCGAAATATAGCTCTTCAAGAAAAAAAAATTGTTGTAGTGCAGCTTTAAAAAAAGGTATTTATTGGGGAACTTAAAGTGGGTCATTTCATGAAAAGTGGGAGGAACGTTTTTTTAATGATTACCTCTTTATTTTTTCATTCTTATATTATTTTTTTCCATTTGGCTTAATTAAACGCCTTCGAAAATTGCGTAGGTTGTACATTCTGGCCATGGGGACGAGGAGCAGGGCCATCTGATACTACTCCAGAAACATCACGTACCGGTTGGATCACTGCGGACGTATTTAACAACCGAGTGGAATTTAAGAAAGATTGGTTAACTGGACGAAATCTCGGTATTAGGCTCCCAGGAAAGGAAGGAGCGCCACTAACACTTAACAAGGGGCATGTTTTCCGCGTAATTGATAAGACAAATAATTTGAAATTTCTTGTACAAATAGATCGCAAAACTGGAGAGTGGCTCGGAGTGGCCCTTATGCATTCAAATTTCAAAGGATTCCCATATCTTCGCCATGGATTCTGAACTTGTATTCACTAGATCGCTGATTTCCAAATTGAAACAAATTTATTTGTAGAATCTAATATTTTTAACCTGGGTAATCTATTTCATTGCGAAGCAAGAACAACCATGTACTTTCGAGCCCATACAACCATTTTTTTAATAAAATACAAAAATTTACTGCAAATCATTCTGGCTTACGAATCTTATGATCACGATATCTTGAACACTTAGCATGACTGGACAAATTTCTGGTGAGATATTATTTATAACAATTGTGCGAAATAAAAAAAAAAATTTCGATTCCAAACGAAAATATTATGACTACCTGATGTGTTCAGATTTTATCAAAATACAATACGTATTCAACAGTTATAATTTTATTTAAACCAATCTTCATAGTAGGAAATGATATTTTTTCCCAAGGATTTTCTCTTCTATGTCGTAATAAATATTTTAGTAAACAAACTCTTGGGGCTTTTTGTGTCCTGTCAAATTGACAGTTTATTACAGCAAACGTAAGTTTTGATATGGCATTAATTTTTAATGATTTAATTAAGCATATAATTTTCGACGCTTTTGAAATGAATAAGCTTTGAATGATCACAATATTTCAAATTATTGAATTTGGAGTTTGGACCAATAAAAAAGATATGATTATATACTTTCTTGAAGACCTACAACTGTTCTTCCCGGAATTTTTCTCTAAAACTAATATTTTTACCATACATTCTAAAAAAATGGTTTTGAAAAAACTTTGAATCTAAGTTAGTGAAAATGATAATAATCGAATTAGTAATTCAACTTTCGACTAATGAAATATTACAATTTGAACATTTTAATAATGGAGTAATAAACCAAATTTCGAGCTTATTTTACTAAATTCAAATAGCGAGAAAATCTACACTGATTCCTAAATGATTGTGGCTACTAATTCATTAGTGATTTTTTTTTTATCGATTGTTGTATTTCATAAAATTTCGGGCCATTTTTATGAAATTATTTTCAACGTTAATAAAGTAAGGCGAATTACATTAATTGTGTAATTAATTTTTGTTTTTCTATTTTAAGGTAGAAACATGTGTTGGTAAAGATAACGTAGTAGATGCCGAATAATGTGAATCCATTTACAAGTTTCACAATATTGCCTCCTTATTGTTTTAATAACATGAAAAATGTTACACAATTGCGTTCTTTTAATAACTTTTTTTATATTAAACGTTTACCATTACTATAACCTTCTTTCAATTAATATATGTTTAGCAGGGAGATTTAAAAAACGATTTTCGCAATTAAACGCGCACAAAATCTTAAGTTGTACCAATTTAATCAACAAATAAACATTTTTTAATCAGAGATAATTTGAAGGTCCCCTTTTTTATTTATTTGTTGTTGTTTCCATGTTCTCAATGGCTTGAAAATGCATGTATTACATTTGTATGTATATGTGAAATCATGGCCTATTATATTATCATAATTATAAATAATTTAATGACAAATCGTAAACCCCTTATTCAGGGAAAATAATAATATTTGCTTATATGAAAAGAGTAAAATGATGGCGATGTAAAAGTAGAGAATTTATATGCATAACAATTTATTATACGCATTTTTAAGCAATTGAGAACTTAGAAATTAGTAGGTTTCTACTATCCAATTAGTAAATGATTCGCATTAATCGAACTAGCAATTTTCTACTAAATCTTACTGACTTACATTTGTATAATTGAATAGAATAGAACGTAAAGTCACAAAACAAAATTTTCAAAGTTATTAAATGTGATTTTTTATTTAATTTAGTGTGCACTTTGTATATTCTTACGAATTTAATTAATGGAACGAAATGTTATAAAGTAAAATCCCTTGCATTTGACAATAGAAATGTAGAATTAAACACAACTGGAGTGTTGAACAAAAATCTCTTTTACATTTATTGGAAGACAATTAAAAGATAGAAAATCAAATCAAGAGAAATTGTCACTTGTACCAGAATGATCCTTCTTGGTGCAAATGGATTTTTCTCCTTAATTTAAGGCTAAAAGGAATTTCACTTGTCTCAAAAACAATCCTTTTTCAGCAAATATTATCTTCTTGCGACAAACTTTACCTAATCTTGCAGCCAAATAATTCTGATTGTGTAAAAAATATATTCAAGTGGTTCAAAACAAAACAGGCAAACGGACCATGCTTTTGTTTCAAAATAACGTTTTCTCTGAGTGATAACTTACTTAATATTAGGTATGTTAAAACGCGGATGTAAATTTTAACTAAAGATTAAAGTTGGTGTGTTCTAATAAACACTAAATATTGAGAGAAAAATTCTCATTATTCTTATCTATTATGAATAATAAATGTATGAGATCAAAATTCAAAACATGATATAACATATGTTTGAGGTCTTCGTCTCGCATTTATATTTGAAGCCTCAGCACAGATAACGTTATATCAACAAAATGAAATTTATTTAAAACTCTCTTCATAGTGTGACAAGAGATTTTTGCCCAAGTAATTTTTTCTTCCATTTCGTAATATATACTTCATTAAACAAGCTTTCTTATAAAAAGGAATATCAATATTTACTTAAAGTTTGATAAAAGATTCCTGAAAAACAGACTGTTGTTGATCCAACGTTATCTCTGCCGAGCTTACCATAATTAAAAAATTATTAAAGAGAGTTAGACTTTGAAAATGTTAAAAAAAATGGAAATAATAGATCAAGTGATTTTCCTGTACCTTATAAACCATTTTTAACATTTTGTGCATCGTCACATTATGTGTGATTTTATCAATTTTACGATTAGCGTGGATTTCGATTTTTTTTTAAAACAACTATAACATGCCACATCCCCCTAGGATTTTCTGACATACTTTTACTTTTTTCTTTTTCATTTATTTAATCACTTTGAATGTCATTTGTTACTGCATGATATGACACATTTTAATAATTTTTTTCATCTTTAACATTTCTATAATTTTAATCTAAAATTATAGTTTTAAATGCACAAATGTGAAATAGTTTAATTTTTGAGGTCCTGAGGCTAAAGTTGTTTAGCTTTAAAAGTTTAAATTCCTGAATATTTGTTTTTGCGTTCCTTAATTTTCAAATTCTCAATTAGAAACGTTTCTAATTTTTCAATGTTTACTTGTCAATGTTAATTGTATTGAACAGATAAAACCAATTTAAAATGTACATATCTAAATGCTTCTTTAGAATGATTAATTTTTTACGGGCATTACATTTGAATTTAGTCAGTTTTGGAGGTTTCAAATTTTTTAATTAGACTAGTTAAAAACAAGAATTTGGTAGTTTTTTCTAAGATTCATGACTATTTAAGAAAAATTGAAAATACTAAATTCAAAAGATGCTACAGAATCTTGCGATATGTTGAAGAATATTGTAGGATTTCTGCAGATTTGAAGTTGGATTTTTAAGGAATTTCTAGAAAACTTTGGAAAAAAAAGAAACTTAACAAGATTTAAAAGATTTTATGGAATCACCAAAGATTTCTACGGATTTGTACGGGGTTTTAGAGAACTTAAATTCATAAGTTTAATTTGATTTATATTCAAAGTATTTTAAATGATTTCTACATATTTTAATGAATTTTCACAGTTTTCGAAGATTTTAATTGATTTAAGGAGATTCCAACAAATTTTTAGAGAACTTCAGAAAATAAAATAGATTAGAATTCAAGGGATTTCTACGGATTTTAAAGAGTGCAAGGGATATCAAAGAATTGAAAAAGTTTGAACAGATTTTACAGATTTTAATTTATTATAGAAGATTACAAAAAAATGCAAGAGAGTCAAAGAATTTTGTAGGAATTTCAAACATATGAAGGAATTTTAAAGAATTTTGCAAGATTTGAAGGCCTTCTAGGAAACTTCAAGTGGTAAATTAAATTTTTTCGTATTTTTAAGGGATGTTCAAATAATGATTTCCACAGATTTCTAACCATATCAAAAATTTCAGAAGAATTAAAAAAAAGTTAAAAAATTTTCAAGGGATTCTAAAGAATATCAAATATTTTAATGAATTTGAAAATAGTTCCAAAGGTATCAAAAGGGATTTGAAATAAATGATCCAAAATAAATCGTTCCTTTGCAGTTTTTCTACTTTTTACATTACTTCCTTCAATATTCCTGTAGTTTTTATGCAGTGATGATCATCCTCTGATTTTTTATATATAATGATCATATGTAATAAATTTCCTATAATTGAGGAAAAATGATAGGAAAATCAGTATAGCCATATTTTTTGTTTTATTTGAGGTTTGAAAAGAAAGCTGAGTTTTTTTTAGGGACCTTAACAATACATAATTTTTTGCATTTCGCACAACGTGGCCAAAGATTAAATTCGCAAAAAAAATCCATTTTTCTAGCAGCTTGTAGGCGAATAATGTTTTTCCTTATTCAGGGAAATAGGAAAAGTTGTATTCTATAATGATATAAATGCCTATGTGGTACAGACATCATCCAAAATTATATGATGTATACTGTGATAATATTTGTTCCTATGATGAATTAACATTACTAAGAACTCAGTTAAAATTACAGAAAATGGTAAAAATCACGAAAAATTTCATCATCCTTGTTATTTTCAGGACATAATTTTTTTTTATAATCTGGGTGAACAGTAAAAGTTGTATACTATGAAGATAAAAGTGGCCATGCAGTACAGACCTAATCAAAAATTATATCATTTCGGTGTTTCAACCTAAGTGTGCATAAGATCAATATTTATGAATCACAAAAAAAATAATATGCTTTAAACTAACTAGAAAAATACAATTTTTTTGATCTTGACCTTTGACCACGTTGTGCTGTCTACCATAATAATCATAATCATCGCCATACGTGTCAACTTCATTTTGTATATTTTGTGTCGAAACATAAACTATATTTTTAGAGAAACATGTTGATTTTCGTGCTTCATTTCTTGAGTTTTACTTGCTTTTGTCATGATACGATATAATCAGATAGTAAATAGAATGTTAATTATGGTATTTTTTTCTGCTTGTGCTTAAAAATGAGGTCTGACACTTTATTATATTTACCACATATTTTAAGCCGATATTTTTCAGTATAAGTATCAGTGAAAATCTTCCTTTAAGCCATTTAAGAAATCTACCTGGAAGAAATGAAGAACGCTGGCTGCTTTCTGGTTGTTACCTTTACGGTTTTTTTGGATTTGGTCGGTAAGTGTGATAAAATGTCTGTATTCCCGAATATATTTTTGAGTTTCACGACTTTTTTCCAACCGTGTCTTTTTCTTCGAAGTTGTTGCGGAATCAACAATATTTGTATAATGTGATGTTTTTATGTTTATTAATTTCCTTTTTTCTTTTGACTGAGAAACCGAAATTTGTAATGCTTCATAACTGCGTTTCAGTTTCGGGATTAACGTGTCATTAGAAGAAGTTTATTTCTTCGGAACATCTAAATATATTGTAGACTTACTGAAATTTTTCCTGAAATTCTGCTTTTAAATCTTTTATATTCTTTTCCATAATTTTAAGAAATCATTAGAAATGTCTTAAAATTTGTTGACGTTGTAAACTATGTTTTTTTAAACATTTAAAAAATTCTAAACCTTCTAAATATCTTTTGAAATAATTCAAATTTTTTTAAATTAAAAAAAAATCTGCAGAATAAAAAAATTTCCCTAAAATATTCGAATTTTTTTTTTTTAATTTCTAAAATCTTTTTAGATGTTTCCAAATCTCTTTTAATATTCTCCTGAAATTAATTTTTCGAAATCAAAAGTTATTTCCGATTTTTTCAGAAATCTTGAGAAATTTTTTCTATTCTCTTGAAACCTTTCAAAGTTCTTGAAAATCATCTTTTTTTATATCTTCAAAGATCCACGTTTTTTCTTTAATTGCTGAAATTTTTTTCCAGATTTAAGTTATTTTCAAATCTTCTCAAAACTTTAAAAAATTCTAAATATCTTTGAAATAACTCATTTTCTTTGACGACATTTTTGATCCTGCAAAATTAAACAAAAATTTTGAAATAAAACCAATTCCTTTAAAAAATTCCCCATAAATCCTAATTTCAGTATCGGTCTTTTTTTTTACGAGCACTGACAATTTTTTCACCGGTACCAATAGTGTATACAATTCATAAATTAAAATATTTTTAGTCTTTTTCTTTAATTTAACGTATCATATCACTTTAAAAGTGTAAAAAGTTCAAAAATTAAAGCCTGATGGCAAAATGTTAAAAACATAATTTTGTCAAGTCTTCTTTAAAAATAATAATGAATACTATTTTTGATTTCCTAATGAAAATGAAACAACCCTAAATGTTTAATATATAAATTTTAAATTTCCAAATTTTCATGTTTCCGAGAATAATAAATTACTATTTTTGGGAATTTAATTCCCACAAAAAAAAACATTTGATAGTACACTTAGTAGTAAGTACCTCATCTAAAATAAAAGATGATTCTAGCAACAAAATCAAAATTAAATTTTTTTCCCGGGAATTCGAAAATTCAGTAGTTCAACTTTCTCTGGAACTTAAAACTTTTGTGAATCAACTGTTTCCGCAACTTACTATTTTTCGATGTTTGAAAATTCGGCAGTTTACTATTTTGTGGTATGTATTTAAAAATGCGGCGATTTATTATATTCTGGAACTTAAAAATTCTCTGAGTTACTGTTTTCGAAAATGTTATCATTTTCGGATTCTG
>CAKNWT010325575.1:0-12327 GCA_932066315.1 Andricus coriarius | reverse complement strand
TAGAAATTTGATTGTTTTTTTCGTTAAAAATGCAAATGCGTGGTAAAAAATTAATCTGTTTGGCTTGATTGAGGATTAAACTATTTTCTTGAAAATCAGGTTTTTTGTCGAAAATTACCTTTTTGGTTTTAAACTCATATTATTGAACTGAAATTTCAATTATTTTGTAGAAAATTCGTTTCTTTTTCGGGCTAAAGATTCTATTATTTTATATAAAAATTCAAATATTTAGTTCATAACTAACTTTTTTGTTGAAAATTTAACTGTTTGGTAGAGACTTCGACTTAGTCTTCTTAATTTCAAAATTCATCTCTTTCGGTAGAAATTTGATTTTCTTCGTTGAAAATGCAACTGTTTAGTTAAAAATTAATCTTTCTTGGTTGAGGATTCAACTATTTTGTTGAAAATTCGACTTTTTATATTGAATTCTATACTTTTTATATAAAATTAAAATAATTTTTTTTTGAAACATCAGATATTTCATTTTTCGGTTGAAATATCAACGATTACATTTTTCGTTGAGACTTCATCTTCTTTATTGGAAAATTCAAATATTTGAAAGTTGAACTCCTTTGTCAAAAGTACATTTATTTCTTGAAAATTCATCATTCTAGTTCAAAAGGCATCTTTTTGGTGAAAAATTGAACTATTTTTTTATGAAAATTCAATACTTTATTGGAAATTGATCTTTTATAGATGAAAATTAAATTATTTTTTTGAAAATTTCATTATTTTGTTGAAAATTGAACTATTTTGTTAAATAGTCGACGAAAATTGAACTGTTTTTGTGAAAAATCGGCTTTTTGGAAAGAAAATCGTTCTTTTCAATTGAAAATTCATCTTTGTAGGTTGGAAATTCAACTGTTTAAGAATTAAACTATTTTGTTAAGCATTCATCCCATTTTCTTGAAGGTTAAACAATTTCAATGAATAAGAGTCTTAATTATATTAAATTGGCAATTGAATAAATTTCGGTAACAAGATTGTAATAAGCTTGAATTAAAAGAAAATGTTTAAAAAATTCAAATGCTAAATATTACAGTTGTTGATCTATAATTTTTCTTAATCGACCTATATTGTTTAAATAATGACACCCCTTGCAGATTGAGGTAAAAGAATAAACAAACACGCAGCTGATGGGTTCATATTTTTTATTGTGTGTGGTTGTGAAAACGCTTTGATAAAAATACAACCCCCTGGGGGTGAGAAAATTGTAACCATTAATGATGGTTGTAACAAAGAAGCACAGCTCGTGATATTTGTTTGGATAACACAATAACGTTTGCTAGCTACCATTTTTCTCATCACTCAGGGGGATGAATTTGACTGCATTGAAAGAAGAAGAATGGCCTAGAGCCATACCTTCCATAATCGTTTGCTGTAATATAAATCCCAAATATAATCAAATTAGTGCAGAGAAATATAGTTTAAAATAGAAGAAATTAAAATATGCCTAGTAGAAATACTAATTTTATTTATCTTAACAGATCTGGTCCATTTTTTGGCTGGACTTAGGCAGAGGGTGATTATGTAACTTTCCCAGACAGCGACTTCCTATTTCCCACTTCCCACTTTTCACTTTTCACCTGTCTTGATTTTTTGTAATAAGTGACGTTTTAAAATTCAACGATGACTTTGAAAAAATTATACAGGTGAAAAGAGGCAAGTGGAAAGTGGGATGTGGGATGTGGGAAAGTCACGTAATGGTCCCCTAGGCCTAGATTCTAGATCTAGAACATTACTGTGTTTAAACTTTAAAGCAAATGTTCAGATTAAATTACACTGCAAAAAAGTGACTATAAATATTTTTAACGAGTAATAAGATATGTTGAACGTATCATGCATCAATGAAACCATATATTTATTATTAGACGAATAAATTATTTAAAAACTTTTTGACTTATTAAGTTTTTTTTTTTTAATTTAAATACCAACTAATCTTGTATTGAAATAACAACCATGTTCGAAGTATAAAACTCTTCATTCCAAATAGTGTCAATAGTAACACAAATTTTGAAAAATAGTAGCAAAATCATTTCATGCCATTTTTTAAATATTAAACTGAGCGGATGACTATTTTTGAAAACTGCCAAACAATATATATCTCCCTCTAAAAGCATCATCTAAAAATTCATGGAAAACTCGTCAATCTTTGTAAAGCCTCTGATATCCGTATAAATCTCTTGAAATCTTATAATTCATTTTAATATCCTATCAATCCCTTGAAATCTCTGAAATGTCTGGAATCCGCGGAAATCCCTAATTGAATTGCATTTTTTTCGAAAATTCTCTAGAAATTCGTTGGAATTCCTTGAAATCTTTTATTTCATTGAAATCCCGGATAACTTTCTGAAATACTTTTACATTTTCTGAAATCCAACGAAATTCTTTGAAACCCCTTAGAAATAAGAAATCTCGTTAAATTCCTTGAATCATTTAAGACACACTAACCTATTAAAAATCCACTAATCTCTTTAAAAGCTTTTGAAATCCCTTGAAATTGATAATATCCCTTAAATCTTATTAATTGTCGCAGAAATCGACTACAATCCCATAACACATTTTGAAATCTGTAATATGTTTCAAAATTCCTGACAAAATTATAAAATCTTTGAAATTTTCTGGAATCCCATAAACATAAATTCACATAAAAGCTGATAAAGATCCTTGAAATCCTTTAAAATATTCTTGAAGTTCTTAAAAGCTTTGAAATCCATTGAAATCTATTTAAAAACTTTGAATTTCGTTAAAATCCTCTGAAATATCTCAAAATCTCTCACAACAAAATCATTTTAAATTCCGTAAAAAATTTTAAATCTCAAATTTTCAGAACAGAATGGATTCTCAAAAATCGATTCCCAGGTTGTAGATTCTATTTTTCTATTTTTGAATGAATTTGAATTAGTAAGTCTCGAATAATCGAGCCAATTGAATCGAATTGAAAAAAATAATACTTGCTTTACATTGGTAATAACAAATAATTTTTTGTTTCAAGTTCTAAATTTTTCGAAATATTATGAAATCTGTTAAACTACGATATCGTTTAAAAAAATCTTACATCTCGTGAATTATTTTTTAATCTTAGGAAATCCCTCAAAATCTTGTACAATTCTTTGAATTTTTTAGAAATTCTTTGAGATCTTGAGAAATCCCTGGAAATCTTTGAAATCCCGTGGAAATTTCTTGAAAACCTGGGAAATTCTTTCAAATCTCCTGAAATCGCTTAAATTCCATTCAAATCCCTTGTAATCGCTTTAAATTCAATAAAATCGATTGAAATCCCTGGAAATCCAGTCAAATACTCTGAAATCTTAAAAAATTGCGGGCTATCTTTTGAAATACTCGGGAATCTTTCAAATTTTCTAGAAATCCTTCAAAATCCTTTTAAATGTTTGGAAATCGATTGAAAACAATTGAAATCCTTTGAAATTTCTTGAAATCCTTTAAAATCCAATAATATCTCTTCAAAATTTTAAATCATTCGAAATCTTGGTAATTACTCTGAAATCATTAAAAATTCCGAGAAATCTTTGGAAATCCCTAGGAACTTTGCACAATGTTTTAAAATCAATCAAAATTTGTGTAATCTTTGGAACTCCATTGAAAATCATTGAAAAATCTTTAAAATCTCTTAAAATCCTTTAAAATCTTGTTAAATTCCGTGAAATCCGTTGAAATCTTTAGGAATCCCTTGATATCCTTTAAAATCTAATAATACTTCTTAAAATCCCTTGAAATCCCGTAAATTAATATGAAATCTTTACAAATTTCGAGAAACCTTTGGAAATCCTTGAGAATCTCACAAAATATGTGGAAATTATTAAAAAAATTTGGAAATCTTTGGGAATCCATTTCAATCTTTTATAATCTCTTAAAATTCCTTGAAGTATCGTATAACTCTTGGAAATCTTTAAAAATTCTTGGAAGTCCTTCGAATCTCTTGAAATTTATTAAAATCTTGTAAAATTATGTAAAATCCTTTGAATATCTTTAGAAATCCCTTGATATCCTTTAAAATCTAATAACATTTCTTAAAATCCCTTAAATCTCGTAAAAAAATTGTTGAAAATTCTTAAAAATTTGTTTAAATGTTTTGAAATCATTGGAAATTTTTCTTATAAAATTGGAAATGCTTTAAAATCTCTTTGCAATCCATTGAAATCTCTTGAAATTTTTAGAATCACGTAAAATCCTCTTAAATATTTGGAAAGCTTACGAAATCCCTTGAAATCGTTAAGACTTTCTCGAAATTCAAAAAAAATTTGTGAAAATTCCTTTGAAATCTTTCAAAATTTATAAAATCTTTCGGAATTTCTGAAGATGCTTTAAAATCCTTAAAAATCGCTTCGAATTCCTTCATATCCTTCGGAATTCTTAAAATAGTCCAAAATCGATAAAAATTCCTTTTAATTTCGTAAAATTGTTTGAATCGATTCATTCGATTGATCGGATTCATAAAAATCGATTAATCGGCTCGAACTATAAGCTGATCCAATACTAGTGGAAATTATCTGAAAGATAATATTTCGAACTGTTGCTTAAAGTGTCTGAATTTTCATAATATTAAAATTATGTTTTTCCTCGTCATAGCACGAAATGCAATAAATTTAGCACTGTAATAGCCCAAGTTGAAGGCAAAATGTAAATTTAATTTTAAAAAAATTGCAAATAAAAGGTCAAATTTCGATGTTTCCGAAAAATTGGAATAACTCTGGAAATAATCAATATTTCTTAAAGTTCTTTGGCTTATATCAAATAAGGGACTCCATTGTATTTGAATAAATTTTAAAATGTTTTTAGAGCTTTTTCGCTGGATTCTACAGTTCTGTACTATAGGGTCGAACTTGGTGGGAAAAACTCGCAAAAATTAAAAACAATATTATGTTTATAAATATTATTCAAATTTATTAAAATATGACAAATAATTATATTTTTTAAATGTTTGTAAGTCTTTGCACCTTTCTGAAACTTTTGCAACTTTTTGCACCAAGTTACACAATAGGGCAGAATCTAGGAAAACAATGCTAAAAGTATTTTAAAAAATTAGAATAATACTGCAGAGACTTACCTTAAAAATAAGCACAAGAACTTTAAAAAATGTTAATTATTCCTAGAGTTATTCCAATATATTTTTATAAAATTTTACAGCAGATTATTATCATCTTTCACGGCATTATAAGGAAAAAAAATTCGTTATTATATTGTTTTAAATTAAGGGACTTTAGTAGCAGCTCAAAAAACATGCATAGACAATTTCCGCCGCTAGTGTATCTACAAAAGTTCCTATATACGCGAAGAGCTCTCTGGTTGCGCACTACCAGTCTACCTTTATAGAACGACAACAAGAGGTTTATATCAGGGAGAAAAAGGATAACGATCGAACGAGTAACCAACAAGCATAAAGCGAGATAAACAGAATGGAAGTCAATGAGAGAGGAAAAGAAAGATGGAGAGAAGAAGGATAGCAAAATGAAAAAGAGAGAAATGTAGGAGAAAGGATTGCTAGTACCATGGATGCTGGAAAAGGATGCAGGTACCAGTAAGCAGGAGAAAGAGACCGAATCAGGGACCGTGGCCAACTTGGCGTAAAATCCACTGGGCACGCGCCATTTCACTTAGCCCACGGCAGCCTCTTTTGGTTAGACCACTTCCACGCTTTTTCTTTTTATTAGGATGAATTTCTATTTCATGGATCAAGGTCAACGATTCCAGACAATGAAAAAGAACGCGAAAAATAGAAAGGAAAAGAATCAAATCTTTAGATCTCGGCATAACCGAGGGCATAACGATACTTTGCTCCTTTTTCGGTTACGTAAGAAGTCTTCCATGAAAAAGGCTCATCTCTTGATAGTATCTCAAAATAATAAAGGCTCTTATGTAACGCAGGTATGATTTACGCGTTTATCAGCATCTTTTTAGTTCTAAAAGTAGCCGTTGTCACAACAGGAGGAGCGAATGCGCATGCGTGCAGTAGAATAATAGTCCATACTACTCCTAGGAGTATTATGGGTTCATAATCGTACTCCGAGCATGCGCATTCGCAGTCACCCGTGAACGATTACGGCCGCGTCAACCTTACCTCAAATTTCAGACGTGATAAACTTGTAAATCATACATTTGTTACATAAAGGATCGTGTGCACCAAGGAGGCAAACGACTGTTTTCCTCCTAGGTACACAATATAATATCGATACCATTTTTTTCACGAAACATGAACTTATAAAAATCACAGTTTAGGAATGAATGTGGATTTCTTTATCACATATTAGAGGAAAGGTGCCTAAGACGGAACCCATCAGTATTTTTATATGAACATATTATATTTATGAAGTACGTTAAATGCTCAGTATCCTTCGAGTGGCTTACAAAGTCCTTTTTTCAACAATGCAAGTAAATTAACAAAAGCGGAAAGTAAACAATATTTAAGCAGTTTAGAATTTTTATAGATTATGAATTCCTACCTATTTTAGCATCCACCATTCAATAGTTTTAGGTGATTTAAAACTATAGGTAGTTGCTACTTCATATAGATAATTTTGTAAGGTTCCAAACTTTTACGTGTTTTTTTATTAATTTTTATCTTGTTTAAAAAATAGTGTAAAAAACGTAACATATTTTACGGCTAGAGTAAGAGCTGATACAGCTGGAAAAAAAAGAAATTCAAATTTTCCACCAATAAGGGACAACCTCACCTATGCACCTAACCTCTTTCTGCTTTTCGAATTTTAAATCACGAAAACGAAATTCTTAAAAATATGAATTTTTTTGTCTTTTTTAAAGATTATTTCATAATTGACTTTATTTAACACTTATTTGACGTTTTATAACGTATTTTACATATATAATGCGTCATCGAGGTGCAAAATTTTCGAATAATATGCTGCAAATATTTTTTTAATAGTTTTGAAAAGAGGCAAGTCTTAGGAACCAGGAATATTCTTAATATGGGCCATTTAACATACTTTTTTTTCAATATCAAAATTTATTAGCTTATAAGCATTTTGTGAAGCTGTATGCATATGAACTTTATAATAGAAATAACAAACATTAATGTTAGAAATTGGTATTATACTTCTGAGTTTACTCAAAATCCAGAATTTTCGTGAAATATGGAATGGGGCTCATCTTGCATAACTCTCCCCTATTGATTTCTTATACTTATTTCATTTGTTGGAAAAGGGATTGCAATTTTTCAAGATATTCTGATTGAAAAAAGATTTTCATTGTATTTATAAAATATACCAGCCCCAAATGACCTAGAAAATCCTATATAATAGAAATTTATTAGTGGGAACCTACTTCTGAACATTTAAATGTCAGGGTTCGATTCCATCAGGGTTTTTTTTAGATTTTTAATGTAATTTTTGTAAGACTTTCTGGTGGAAATGTACTTCTACAATAAAATACAATAGAGTATAATAGTGTGAAAAATTTAATGTTTTCTAAAATTTGTAATTATGTACTTGTAGAATTTTTAAAGTGTCTAAATTCTACCAAGAAAATTGTAGTTTCTAGTAGGTTTTTTGGCATAATTTTATACAGTTGTAGAAAAAGAAATGTGCTAAAATGTACAATGTTTTGCTAGATTTCGCACACTGTTACAACATTTTACAAGTATTTACAAATTTTTGAGAAAAAAAGTACAATTTTAACATTGTTGTAATTTATTGTAATTTATTTTATTTCATTGTAAACATATGTTTCCATCAGGATACCGTTCTAAAATAAACTAAAGCAGATTAGAAAAGTAATTAACAGATTCCGAATTACGAACTTGTCTTAAAAATTAAAAACGAGAATGCAACACCTTATAAGATATATACATGAATTTTGACTGCATTTCTCGTAACTGCAGGCCTGTAATCACTAGGGAAACAGAGAGCATTGAAAAATTCGAATTCTGCTTAAAAAAACAGATAAGAAACTGCTTTTGAGGAGGGTTTAAAATGCCTATTCATTTCCTTTGTATTCCTTAACGCAGCTGTTTGAAAATTTAAGATATAAAAGATTCTAAGAATCTTAGAAATATAATTCAAATGTACCATTTCAGATTGTAAAAAACCCCGACTGCTCTCTAAAAATAATATTGACTTAAATCCTTTAATAACAAAACATGTATTTCAAAAATTCCATAATTAGTTTAAAAAAAAAGAAAATAAATTATGATTTACTTATTTTGAACAAGGTTCTCTGACATTTTTTTCGTCGGGCGTACCATTTTATACCCGGTTTCCACAAAAATAATAAAAATATTTTTTTCATTTTCTATCTCGCTTTGCATGAATTTGTATACACATACATATTTAATAATACAACCAAACATCCATGGTAGATTAGAAGAGAATCAAGATTGGTGTTTAATCACATTCTATTACATATCTCTGCACTGGGATTCGAACCCGGGACAGTGTGGATTTTTGTCTAGCATCAGTGTACAAATTCCAAACACGCTAATCTCTGAGCCACACTTTAGTTTTGAAAAAAAGTATGATTAGTTATAACAAAATCTACGAACATTCTGCAAAATTCATTTTTTCTTTTAATAATACTAGCTTGTTAAGAAATGCATTTCCCAAAATATATAGAAAGTTGATACATCTTTCGAATGGATTTCATTACATTTTATGCTCCATAAACAAATTGAGCCTAAATTTCCGGTTATGTCCCGGTTTTATGCCGATCAATTAAAAAAAGTTCAAAAGATTTAAACAATTTTGAAAGATTTCAAATGATTTCTAAACAGTTTTAAACATTTGAAAGATTTCTGATTTTGAACAGAATTCTGGAAAAAAATTATTGACTTGGAATATAAAATAATTTTTTTCATGAGAATTATAATCCTGATTTGGAAAAGAGAATTTTTTAGAAGAATTATAATTCTGAGTTTCAAAAATTCCCATTCCATACAAAAAATTCCCAGTTCCAAGTAAAATTATAATTCTGTACAAAAATTCCCTATCCCAAAGTTTAAACTATAATTCTTTTCGGAAATTGCACTTATTTGCAACATTTGCAGTTATAATTCAGAAATACAGTAACTTCCTTTTTCTAAAATTTGGAAGCAGCCAGTTTTGAATTTTGGTAAATTTTCATATGCAGAAAAAAAAATTTCAAATTCAAACAAATTCTGATTTGGAACAAGGAATTTTTAAAATCTGACAAATTCTGACTTTGAATAGGAATTATTTTTGAAAATTCCCTTTTTATAAATCAGAATTAAAACTATTTTCCGAAATTTCCCCTTCACTGTCAAAAATTATATGTACCAAGACAAAAATATAATTCTTTAAGTAATTTCCCGTTCCAAAGTCAAAATTATAATTCTTTACGGTAATTTTTTTATATTTAATTTTACTTATACTCCGTATTAAATCAAAATTATAATTGTTTTTGAAAATTCCTTATACCAAGTCACAATTAAATTAATTTCTCAAATTCTCTGTTTCTCCAAAATGCGGTAGTGGGAAGTTTCCAATTATGACGAATTCTGCGTACCAGAATTTCTTTAAAATTCCGTTCTTCTAAATTACAATTAATACTCTTTTCCAAAATTCCCGTTCCATGTAAAAAATTCCCTGAATAAAGTTAAATTATAATTATTTACGGAAACGTCCTGTCCTAAAGCAACAATTATAATTCTTAGCGAAATTTCCTGTTCTAAAGTGAACCTAAAACGGAAATTATAATCATGTCCTCAAGTACAAAATTCTAATTCTTTGCAGAAATTGCCTGTTCCAAAGCGAAAATTATAATTTTTTTTGAAATTTCCGGTTCAAAAAGTAAATATTATAATTTTTTACAGGAATCACCTGTCCCGATTGTCAAAATTATATTTCTTCACTGAAATTTTTATCTCAAACTTAAAATTATAATTCTGTACTAGAATTCCCTGTCCTAAAGTAAAAAGTATTAGCAGAAATTGCCTTTCCCGAAGTCAAAATTATAATTTTTTATGAAATGCCCGGTTCAAACTCAAGAGTCAAAATTAAAATTCTTTATAGGAAATGCCTGTCGCAATTGTCAAAATTATATTTAGTTACTGAAATTCCATATCTCTATCTCAATCTCAAAGTTATAATTCTGTACTAAAATTCCCTGTCCAAAAGCAAAAATTATAATTCTTCATTGAAATTCTATATTCTAAGTCAGGATAGGGGAGACTACCATACAGTAGATAATGATCCTACAGTAGATAGTCCTTAATTGTAAGCACAAATATAAGTAACATAATCAATTATGATTTTAATATATTAACACGTTTCGTGTCTTAGCTATTAATTACATTAAATTAATTATTTAACATCCATTAGTATTTTTAATGAATGATTATCTACTGTAGGGTGGTCTCCCCTAATTGTAATTCTTTATGTGAATTTTTTATAGTTAGTTAACTTATTGTCTGTTTAAACTCAGAATTATAAATCTTTCAGAATAATCCCCGTCACAAAGTCGAAATTATACCATTCCCTGTACAACTCAGAATTAGAGTAATCAAATGAAACCACTTTTAATTTCCATATTAGTATATTCGTCAGATTTTTGATTCCCAAACATTTTTATTGCACGAGTAAACATTTTTTATAAATAGTCCGTAATTACATAATATTTAATCACGTTCTTAGTTTAGATTTAAGGAGTAGGATTTCATTAAAATAACTTCAACCTATGCGAATTCTACGTGAATTTTTAAAATATTTCAAATGCTTCTGATTACGAAGTCGTAGTGTATCCCAAATTTCTTTCGGTAGTGTAAATTACCTAAAAAAAGTAAATGAATATTAATTACAAATGAATTTGAAAATTACATTGACGTAAATAAAGGTAAAGAATAAATTACATTTTTATTTCAAGTGGAAAAGCATTCAGAAAGGCTATTTATTGAATCAGAATTACGATCACATAAAAAACCGGCATTGACTGGTATTTATGAGAAAAATACCTTATCAGTCGAGTTATCAGTACCTTTCTTTATCGTGTTCTTTTTCTATCTAATATCATTTATAGCCTTCTATCGTAATCCGGTAGAAAATGTAAAAACAGTTTAAAATTAAGAAAATGGCGGCGCTTTTTCGGAAAAAAATAAAAGTCGATTTTCTCAAAAAAGCCACCCTTCTGTTTTATGCGTGCTAAATAATTTTTGTGGCCAGGAGAATTTTTTTTTGTTTACAATCGAATTTTTTTACTTTTTCTCACAAAAATTTATAAAAGTTATATAAAAAAATACCTTTTGATTTTTTGCGATATCTTTCATCGTTTACAAAAAAAATCTGTAATACCGCAAAAGGTATAAAATTCTATTGAATGAGAAAAATTCTCCTGACCATCAAATTTATTTAGCCAGTATTAAACTCACAAGATATCTTCCTTATCAAAGTATAAATTCAAAAAAAATTGAAGATTTTCGGAGAAAATCGACTTTTAATTTTTTCAGAAAAACCGCTGTAAAGGCTATTAGAATAAAAAAGAACACGAGAAATGTCTCCATTAGGTCAAAAGTTATAGATGTTCAAAGAAAAGATGTTGGGTTTTTTGAAAAACAAAGCACAAATTCATATACGGATAACTACTTGAAAATCATTTTTTTTTTGTGGAAAATCGGACAAGTATGTATCGCCTAATTTCTTTAAAAAAAAACTCATTTCGCCCCCAAAAATTCTGTAACTTCAAGTGTAAATCTAGAACCTATTTAATTTGAAATGGATTCGATCTGTTTCGTACGTTAAGCGCATTCAATTTTTCAACTTTTTTAGATAAATTACATATCCCGGGAATCGCGAAAACTTATAGATTCCAAATATTATATTTACATATCGTTAATTCAAAAATTTAAAAAAAATTGCATTCGTACTTTCGGCCAGCTTATAGACTGAAGAGGCTAGAGCCTCAGATTACGATATTTTCATTCAGTGCTGGTGTTCACACATCTGGCAGTGTAAACTCAAGCCTCCAAGACAAGCCCAAGACAAGGCCTTGCATTTCGAGGCCTCGCCATTTTTAAGGAAGACCCAAGACGATGTCTTGAAAACGTCGAGGCCTCGCTCGACGGCAACACTATCGCTAGGTTAATCTTCGACAGGTAATTGGGCAGCCATATACGTACTCAATTGGGGCGTGCGTTTCATGCCGTATTTAGGGCTGCCAGGCCGGGGCCTGATCGGAGCCACGACAAAATTTCTGCAATATGAAACAAAAGGCACAAGATTGCTTATTTATGTACAAGTTTTTTGGTTTCAATGGTTTGGTATAGCACTTACTTGTTTGTGTTTGAAAACTAAAAGCAAAAAAATTACTTTGATAATCAAGCCTAATCTGTCACCTATTATTTAC
>CAKNWT010325572.1:0-11130 GCA_932066315.1 Andricus coriarius | reverse complement strand
ATAATAATGATCCCACCCAATTCTGGGTAAGGATTGATTATTACTTTTACTTGATTCAACGGTGATACCAGTATAAATAATGCATTAAAACACCGAGAAATGTGGCAAATGACAGTTTTATCTATTATTTTGTTCACAAAAATGAAATAAATTAAAGAATTTGATTTATATTGGACATTTTTATTGTTGGCCAGAATATGTAATAATTCTATATATTCTAGAGGAAATATCAGTAACGTATGAAACGAATATTATTGCATATTTAATTTTTTTTCGAAGCGGTGCATCGGATTGCTCATAACTATCAAAGGATTCCAACTTCAAACTTCAAGAAGAAGTGGTCTTCATTAAGGCAAAGCTAAGTGATTTCCATAATGCGAATAGTGACCTGGAAAGAAACTGAAGGTGACCTCGGATACCTTAAAAATGATGCAGCAGAAGAACCGTATCTAAAATCCAAAAATCATCGGCATGGAGAATTCATCCACATCTAACAGTTAGCTAACGCGAAATGTGAAAATCTTTAGATAATGTAATAACAAACATCACGGATTCGTGTATTGTCAACGCAAGAAGGTCGAAAGTAGCATATATTTCCCGCAAACCGCATTCGCAAATTTTACTTTCGCCCCGCAAAAGTGTTTTGCGGGAAATATATGCTACTTTCGCTCCTATTTTCAGGGGCAAAAGGTTGTCATTTCGATCGAGTGTGGATTAAAATCTGAAACGCACCCAAGGTACAATAAAATTGTGCAGTATTTTCCCTAAAAAACCACCAAAAACCCTAGTCAACGAAACGAAAAACTCTCACAGGATAAAATAAAGCTCCCCACCCCCTTGCAAATAAAGATTTACCTTTAGAATATCAAGGGACGTAAGTGTATAGATGATGATGATATCGAGACATTTCTGAACCCCGAAAAGATTTTATGCATCTCACAAAAACAATGCACCAAAGAATCATCTGCATTGCCCTTCAACGCGAGAGAAATAAATAGGTCGTCTAAAAGGCGACTTGATGATCTGCATTATTGATTCCAGGTGCAAATATTCCGCTTAGTCTGTGCATAGGGATTTTATTTTTATAAGTGTATCAGATAGATATGTTAACTATATAATCAGCTCACTATGTATTCATCCAGAATCAGATTTTAGAAAATTTGCGACACAACTAAGACAATAGATAGCTTAGAGAGGGAGTGGCTCAACCACTTAATTATAATTGAAGGAGATTTCAATTCCAGAGTAGGAATCCTAAATTAAATTTGTGATGAAATATAACTAAATAACAACACTCTGCGTAAGGAGAGGAACTTTACCCTATGTGTAATTACCTAATTTGGACTCTGTTGGTTACTGATCATGTTATTTCTATTTCTATTATCTTTTCCTACGTTCTACCTTTCTCTCAGGTAACTTGCAACTTGAACCTAACCAACTTATATTTCCAATGGATATCTTAAATATTCATCATGTTAACATTATAATGCTTATTGCTTTTTCAATTTTTACCTTTTTATGTGCCTTATTCCCTGTTTCCAATTGTCATCATGTGAACTGGATTTTGTTGGTTAATTTATTTCAGGCACTTCTATATTTAACTATACTTGATCTTTACTTATCACTGTCGAAATGGAAACCTTAAATATCTGTCACGTTAACGCTCAATCTTCACCTGCACATTACCACGAATTTAAACATAATTTCATTTCCTGATCCTATCATATCGTAGCCGTGTCTGAGACCTGGCTTATGCCTAACACTCCATCAAGCCTCGTAGCACTTGATCACTACACACTTTTCCGTAGATATAGAGATGAGAGAAGAGGGAGGGGGGGGGAGTCTGTCTTTACATTCATGACAGCTTAGGGGGTGTACAGTCCTCCTGTCAATTATACTATTGCTGAATACCTTTTTATCAAGGTATCTTCTTCTTATGACAGCATGTTGGTGGGTGTGATTTACAAACCTCCCGATGCTTCCTACTGCAGGGAACTTGAGACTAACATTTTTGACCTTATACCTACTTATAATAACATTATACTTACTGGTGACCTAAACACAAATCTTAATGCCACCAACAATTTAAGTAACTATTTAAAATCAGTAGTGTTCTCCGCCGGATTATCTATAGTTCCTCATAGTACCACGAACCACACCGATCATTCTAGTACATGGATTGCCTTGATGATTGTTGATAATCTAGACAAGGTAATTTCTTCCACTTAACAATCAATCTCATTCCTTTCAAACCACGACCTTATCAGCATTCAATATTAGTTCTCCTTTGATCCCTCCTCTAGTGTATCTCCTCTGTCTATACGCAATCTGACAAATATAAATGAAGCCGAATTTCTTGAGCATCTATCTGCTTATGATTGGAAAATAATTTTTATTGAAAAGGATATTAATAGAAAGGTTATTTGTCTAACAAAATTTTTATCTTTAGCTTTTGATAAATTTGCGCATCTTCATACCCTTAAAGCAAAAAAGAAGTCCACTTCTTGGATTACATCTTATATCAAAGGCTTGATAGAAGAAAGAGAGAAAAACGTAGATTGGCTAAAAGAACAAAAAATAGTATTATTCAAGCCGAATTTCGTAAATTGAGGAACTTAGTTCAAACCAAAATCAGGGAATCATATAACCAATATAATTACAATGCCATTAAAAACAGAAATAAAAAATGAAAACATCTGATTTTTCTTGAGACGACCTGGAATTATTCCTCCAAAAAACGTGGGGCCTTCTAAAAATAACCCCCCCCCCCCCCCGCAGATCTTTTGACAGCCTTCACCACAATTAAAAAACTCGCAGATGTAAAATCAAATGTTCAAGGATTTGATGGTATCTCAATTAAAATGATCCGCTTATCTTACCAGTGATTTGTCCTATTCTCTTGCATATCTATAACGCATCTCTACAGGTGAGCATCTTCCCTGATACCTGGAAAGAGGCGATTATTCGTTCTATTCCTAAAATATCTAACCCTACATCTCCCAACGATTTCCGCCCGATATCCATCCTATGTGCCTTGTCTAAACCTTTCGAACGCATTGTCCATCAGCAACTTACTGCACATATTGAAACTAACAATTTAATTGACCCAATGCAATCTGGGTTTCGTGCCAGGCATAGTACTCTTACAGCTACACTTAAAGTAACTTCTGACATTAAACTGGCGATTGATAGAAGGGAAATAACTGTTGTTGTCCTTTTTGACTTTTCTAAGGCGTTTGATACATTTAACCATAATTTACTATTGAATAGGCTCAAATCACTTCACCTCTCAAATATGGCTGTAAAATTGTTTGAATCTTATCTCAGTAATCGTTCTGAAAGAGTACAAATCAGCAATGGCGAGCGTTCTGATTGTGGGGAGGTCAAGAGTGGTCTCCTTCAGGGATCCACGCTTGCGCCCACTTTGTTTAATATTTATACCTCTGAACTTGGTAGTGAACTTCGTCATTGCAACTATCACAAATATGCTGACGACTTTAAGCTTTGCCTTTCTGGGCCTATTGCCACTCTTAAGAGCTTACTTCAAAAGGTACATGAGGATATTGATTTGGTGGTGCAGTGGGCCTTGACAAATGGTCTCACTCTTAACCCTGCTAAAACTAAGGCTATAATTATAGGACCTTCTTCCTCTCCTTCACTTGCAACAATTGCAACCTTTCCTGCTCGCTTGATCGATGGGCGTCTTATCCCCTTTGTGGATTCTGTGAAAGATTTAGGCTATATCCTTAATCGCTCTCTTACTTGGAATGAACAAGTTGCGTATATCTTGAGGAAAACCTTTAGAGTCCTCCAACAGCTTAACAGGAATAAAGAATCACTTCCTGCTGCAACGCGTATCCTTCTAATTAAAAGCCTCATCCTTCCTTTCTTTGACTACGGCTGTGTTGTATATGATGATGTTACTGATGAACTGAATGCGAAGCTTGAACGTACGCTTAATGCTTGCATTCGTTCATCTATAACATCCCAAAAAGCGAACATATTACTCAGTATAGAGAAAGAGCAGGATTTCTTAATGTTGCTAAAAGAAGACAATTTTTCATGGGTAAACTGCTTTATAGCCTATTCAGTAACGAAGCTCCACACTATCTTCTTAATCTCTTCCATTTTATTAACAAAGATCAACCAACACATTCCAAACTCCGTGAAAGGAAAACAGTACTAAAAATTCTGCCACACCGCACGTGTAAAATGCAAAGCTCTTTTGTTATTCATGGTGCTCGCCTTTGATACAAACTACCTATAAACATTAGAAATGCACCTTCACAATTTCAATTTAGAAAACTCCTTTTTGGTTACTTATTTAACGTATCAAATCCTACCCTCGAAATTACACATTGGTAACATGTAATCCTTGAGTTTAATACATATATAAGCACGCACATGAATGTATTTACTTTGAAACGTGTATATTTGCGTATGTACATTTACAATATTACTGGTAATATACCACATCTACTTATGTGTAGCTTATTTTATTTCATCAATTATGTTGAATACCTATTTTTTATTTTAATCCTTATATCGATCACCATTACTTTTTAATTGTATTATGTATCATCTGTTCCTTATAGGGCTATCTAGCCCTAGGAACTTTTCATGAATAAATACACAATACACATACAATCATTTTGGTTAACAGTGAAAAACTAATGATTAATTTTGCGCTTTATGAAACATTATTACTTTGCGCTTGAATTTTTTGTGTTAACTTTGAATTCTCCTAAATTTATCCTGAATCCTTTAAAAAACTTTAAAATTCTTAAGGATTCACTTGATGAGGATTAATTACCATTTTCTTTTTTGGTTAGATTTAAAATTTGTATTACTATGCGTTCGAAACTAAAATGTTTTTCATTTTAAGTGCTTCAGATTGAGGAATTAAAATGAAACGATTTTGAAATTTAGGTGCTAAAAAATTGTACAATATAGCCTTCAGAGTTGTTCATTTTAAAAATTAAATTCTGAAAAATTTTAAAATTTTCAATTCATTAGTCAAAATTTAATCTCTATGAAAAATCTGAATATTTTTAAATTTGTGACGCTTTTGATTGAAGATTAAAAAATTATGAGTCTAGAAAACTAATGCTAATTGTAAACATTCAAAACTGAAAATTAAGACTATGAAGTGCTGAAAATAAAAAAATTCCAATATCTGCTTATGAATGGACGGTTCTTAAATTCATATAGTGAAATTTGATCTTATAAAATTAATTATTGTCAAAATCTTTAAATAAAAATTATATAAATATGAAGAATTTACAATAAAGAATTAATAAATTAAAATTAGAAATTGTTAAGCATTAAATGTGACTTTGTCTAAACATACATCTTTTAATTTATAATTAGTTTCCATTTTATAATTTATAAATCTTCAACTATAAAATACATAATTTGCAAAACTTTTAATTTCTATTGGTGAAATTATCATTGATGAATTCGTGAAGTACTAAAAAATTTAATTACCTAATTTGAAAACTAACTACTAAAAATTAGGATATCTAGAAATTATTATAATTAAAAAAATTATTATTATTATTCTAGAAATTAAAATCTTCGCACTAAGTTGTCAAAGTTAAACAGTTTAAGGCTTTTAAAAGTAAACGAGTTTAGGATTAGGATTATTTTAGGATAAGGCAAAAATTCTACAATTCATTTCAAAATTTGTCTTAAGAATATTTTATATTTGAATAAGTATCATTAGGCTATGTCTTTTTGGTCACTCAAATTATTCATATCAAATATAAATGATAGGTATTAACAAAATTTCGCAGAAGAATGAGTCTGATAAACTATTACGCTACATAACAGATGAAATATCATTTTGCTTTCAAAAAAATTGAAGAAAATTTATGATTTGTTAACTCAAATCGATTCTAACAAAGCTAAATTTTAGATCTTTAAAATTTTCTGAAGTTCAGTAAGCTTGAAAAGCCACTTTGATACATAATAACGACAAAAAATGTGTGCGCCTTAAGAAAGGATATAAATGGTTTTATCATTTATAAAATTTGTTTATAACACTCGAATTCTACAATAAACTAAGTATTTACCTCTTCATTATGCTTAGGTTGTAATTGCAGATTCTTTTTTAACATATTCTGAAATCTTTAAAGCTTGAAATGAGTCCTTCAAAATAAAACCTGAATAATTTTAAAATTTTCTATAAATGCTAATGTCGGTACATTCAAACATTTTCCATGAATCTTGAGAATACCTTTTTAATCTCTTGAAACGTTTCAAAATTATTAAAAAGCTTCCTTTTTCCGAAATCTTCACAAATCTAAGTTCCTGAGGAAATTTTTTTGTAATTAGTACAAACTTTAAATTATTTTCGGGTAATTTCAAAAACTTGTAAATATTTTTCAAAATGATTCGAATTTTTCTCAAAATTAAAAAAAAATCACTGCAATTGAAAGGTGGTCCTATAATATTCTGCGTTCATTTTTAATAATCTTGGAAATATATTAAAATGTTTTGACATCTTTTTAATCATTTTTTCTAAATTAATTTTAAAATATGAAAAATATTTTAAAAATTTTTTAGTAATAATAATCGTTTCAAAACTTCTAAATATCTTTTAAATAATTCATTTTTTATAAGGATTTATAAGGCTTTATGAATAGAATCCTTTTGATATTTTTAAAACACGTTTTTAAAATTTTCGGAACAGAATGAGTGCTTTTATTATTTAAGAATCATTCACAATTTTAATGATCTCTTTTAGAAACAAATTTTCACAACCCAAAGTCCTCATTTAGAAATTGTGATTTACAAGAGTCCAGAAAAGTCATAATTTTTCGTGGTACCTAAATCTAACTAACATTCAGTGTTCACCCGCTCTACTAGAAAATACCCCGTGATTGAGTGGCGGGTACCTACTGGAGTTGCTTCTATTTCTTCACTGGTCAATTGCGTAACGCTGCCAGTTTGCACGTTTATTTTTGCACGTCTTGTAGAGCGACTATGATAAATTCCAACCAGAGAATTAGCAGTCTCCAATATCGCAAAGATGTCATTATCAGATGTTGATAGTACAATTTGTTCTTCGATTGGCATTGATGCAAATTGATTTTTCGCTATTGTAACTTTAATTGGTTTATCCCGAGGAAAAGTGTATCTTTGAAATTCAAATATCCGGTGCTGATACGCGCGGGAAATAAGCCGAATAAATCTAAGTTCTTCAAGTTCACATCCAAGTCCATCAGAAGACGGAAGCCTGGTTGGAGGACGCATGGTTGAGTGAGAGCTGGCAGGAGGAAACCTATGAGAAGAAAAACTGGCAGGAGGTGATCTGGACCTGGATCGAAGTCTGGCAGGCTGAAGGGACCTGACCGAAGGCTCAGATTCGTCTTCAGTAGGTGAACAATCGAACTGCGAACTTGATTCTGCAAGAAGAAACAGGGGGTTAATATTTGTTTGAATACGTTTCTAGGGGGCTGTCCAAAAGCTACTCATTATTAAGCTAATTATTTCTATAGATATTACATTTGTTATTTCAAAAATTGGATTCTTCAGCAGCTTAAAGTTAAACCATTCACTGACCAAAGATGAAATATAAATTTTTCATTTACTCGGTCTATTTTTATGCATTTCGTTTTAATTTATTTTTCAGAATACGAAGAACTGAAAGTGCCACCTACACATAAAGAAGAAATCTGAAAATCAGCACCAAAAAAAATGCTCATCTATTACTAATCTGCTGAAGGCTGGTGCCGTTTTCAGTTCAAAACACAATCCAATTATGACTCTCGTTTCTAGATATGTCCCTACACCCTTCCTCCATTAACTGAAGTTTGGTGCGACTATCGCTATACCTAGTCTCTCCAGCTTTCGACGGCTGGCTAATTAGTTTGGACATGATTTGGATTTGGACATGATGCACATTTGGACATATAGCTGGGCTTATACTTTACACAACGAATAACAAGAAAAATACAGTAGCATCGGCATGGATTGAAAGTTTGGTTGGTTGTAAGGCATAGATCCGGTAAAGGTAAAGGTAAAGTTCCAGGCGCTGATTGAAGATTCGATGTTTGTAATGCTAGAGGCTATGTGAAAAGCATGTGAGGAAGTATAAATGTCTATCTCCCAGATTGTTGTAGGTTAGAATAAAAGTGGTGATTAGAAGAATATTTATTATAGCATGCTAAGCTCCAGTTGATGGTAACAGAAGTGAAGTAAAAGACGCCTTCTGAAGGAAGGTTACCCAAGTGTCCGCCTCCGATTTGATTCGTTCTGAACTAAGTTTTAGAGCACTAAAAAATACCCCCCCTTAGAGCCCCCCTCTAAATTAGAGATATTAAATCCTAAATCCCTAAACCTAAATCCTAAATCCCCTCTAAATTTCGTTGGGTCAACTACCCCCTATGGCTAACGTACACAAAAATTCCTGATTATGATCCGAATCAAATTTTATTTTTGATTGATTAATGAAGTGGTATAAAAAATACAAGACGTTATATCTTTTCACACTCCGTGTCAGATTTAAAGAGGGTAAACAACCCTTAATTTCAATTTTTATTTCCTTAATCGTTTGTAACAGTTGCAGTTCAATGGTCATAGTGAAAAATTCTCTTCAGGGCAGAAAAAATTGTGGAAATTGAAAACATCGCTGTCTACCGGCATGAGGCACCCCCATTCTAATTCGAAGGGGGTAGACCACCCTCGAAGCACTTCTCACATTAATGAAGCATTTCAAGTGTTGCAAATTAATTATTGTGGTATATGAAATTTTACAGAAATTTATTTTACTCATTTCTTGTAATATTTTGTAGAAAATAAATTGTTTTACGGAATTTACATATACTCTACGAGATATTATTCTTCATATTTATGACATGTTCCATGTTATACACTTACTTCTTTAATGGAAATTAACGTTAATTCAATTTTTGTTTCTTCATGAGACTGTTTGAAATCCCAGAAAATCAGGCATTTTTCACCAAATGGAACAAGATTTTCGTGTGAGTGATTAATTGTAAGCAAAGAAACATGAAGTTTATTTTGAACGCCCTAGTCTCCACCCCTATATCTCGACCTAAAAGCAAAGGTTCATAAAGAAAATATTTCTTTCCTTTGTTTCTTAAAAAAGCAATCGAGAAATTATAAACACTACCTATGTTTCATGACTGATAAGGTTTATCAACTTTCAGACGAATATTCTCGCTATTATTCACGATATCTTTCAATTCTCAATATCTTTGCGTACATCTCTAAAAATATGGTAACGTGTGCAAATTCAATGTTAGTATATTGCATTTGTTTTACGCGTAATGTGTATGTGTTATGCATATCTGGCAATTTGCACACGGTACCACAAAAAAATTATCGCCTCGGCGTGCATTTCTAAAAATATGGTAACGTGTGCAAATTCAATGTTAGTATATAAAAAGAAATTTACATGTAAAAAAATTAGTAGCTTCCTCAAGAAACTGTGAAATAAGGTGAGAAAAAAAGAAAATTTCACACTGTTCAACATATGTTCCGACGTCTATCTTCTGAAGGTCAGTTAAGAAGATGGGTTCAGCAAGTAGAAGCAGGGGGAACAAGAAAAGATAAATTATTTGAAATAACAGAATTTGTAATTAAAGAATTTAATGTTGCTCTTAATGCTGGGTTTATTGTTCATAACCGAGATCTCCATAGGTGGGCTCTAGTAGCTTACAGGAATCAGAATAACAATGAAATGGTCTTTACAGCTTCCGGAATGTGGATGTATAAATTTAAAAAAGCTCATCGCATTGTTTCGAGAAAAATAACGAAATTCGTAACACGGAAATCAATAGAAGATAGCGAGGTATTGAAGCAAAAAGCAGTTGATTTCGTCAATGAAGTGAAGCCTCTGATAAAGCAGTACCAAATTCAAAATGTTTATAATACGCATCAAAGTGGCTTTCAATTGGAGCTGCATTCAGGAAGAAGTTTAGCAGTGAAAGGTCAAAAAAAAGTTGAGTGTGTTGTACAATCTATATCTTCGACCACGCACAGCTACACAATTCAACCTATCATCAGTGCCGACGGAAGATTGTTGTCTCCATTATTTATGGCCCTAAAAGAACCAAGTGGGAAATTTGGACCAGTAGTAGAAGGAACATTATTCAGAACATCTAATGTATTCGTAACGGCTTCAAACCCTGGAAAGCTTACATCAGCTATGCGAAGCTAATTTTATATTTTTCTTTATTTTTAATACTTTGAACATCTTTTCACATAACTTTTATAGACCATTTCAATAAGTGGATGAAAGAAGTATTTTTCCTAATACTGGGAGTACAAGTGTGTTGTTATTTGATTCATGGACTGGGCACTGTGTCGAAACTATAGAAAAAGAAACACCTGCTGGTAAAACTGTCATACCTAAAGTTATTCCAAAAGGAACCACAGGTATGATGCAGCCATTAGACGTTTACGGATTTTAAGTTTGGAAAAATTTTGTTAAACGTTTTTCGGATGATGTTTTATTACATAATTATAAGATAAATCTTCACTTGAGAAGCAATATTATTGAACTCCAATCTCTTGTTCACAATCAACCATCCTCTCCGAGATATAAAAATCTTTTCCAGTATCCATGGTATAAAAGCAGTTATGTAGATAATAGGCCGCAAGATTTTGAAAATCCCGTAGATTTTGTCTTTGGAGAATCTTCACAAATAAAATGTGCATATTGTGATGAAACGCTAGTTATTAGATGTTCCTGGTGTAAAAAATTATTGTGTATCAAACATTACTTTTAAGATCACCATATGTATAATAAATATGAAGAATAATATCTCGCAGAATATATCAAACTACCGTAAAACAATTTTATTTTCTACAACATATTATAGGAAATAAATAAAATAAATTTCTGTACAATTTTGTATACCGCAATAATTAATTTGCAACACCTGAAATGCTTCATGAATGTGAAAAGTGCTTTGAGGGTGTTTTACGCCCTTCGACTTAGAATGGGGGTGCCTCATGCCGGTAGAAAGCGATGTTTTCAATTTCCACAATGTTACCAGCCCAGAAGAGAATTTTTCACTACGACCATTAAACTGCAACTATTGCAAACGATTAAGGAAATAAAAATTTGAATTAAGGGTTGTTTACCCTCTTTAAATC
>CAKNWT010325570.1:0-11756 GCA_932066315.1 Andricus coriarius | reverse complement strand
CCCTCCTGATGTTCCCCCTAAAGAACCTCCTGTTGTACCCCCTAAAGAACCTCCTGTCGTTCCCCCTAAACCTCCACCGGCAAGAGGATCTGTAGCTCCCCCTAAAGCACCTCCTGTCGTCCCTCCTAGACCCCCTCCAGTAGACCCTCCTAAAGACCCCCCTGTTGTTCCTCCTAAAGCACCTCCTCCGGCAAGAGGATCTGTAGCACCTCCTAAAGCACCCCCTGTAGTCCCTCCTAAAGCCCCTCCTGTAGTTCCACCTAAGGTCCCTCCTGGTGTTCCCCCTAAAGCCCCTCCTGTTGTTCCACCTAAACCTCCACCAGCAAGAGGATCTGTAGCTCCCCCTAAAGCACCTCCTGTAGATCCGGGCAGTTGACCTCCAACTTCTTGAAAATAAGAAAGAAAATTAACTATCGCATTATCAAGAGGTAGACAGATATAGTTCAGGCATTACATACGAATAACTTCTAGAACCTGTTCTAGCTTCAGAGTGCAATTTCATTTGATAAAACACTTCATTTGGAGGTCTCACTGTGACTTCCAAATTTGCTAGACAGAAATGTGACTGAACTCGGAGATAAATATTGGAAAAAGTGCCAAAAATCACGTTCGCGTGGATTCATGGTTTCCACTGCATCCTAGACCCGAAGAAGTGCTTACAATAAAAGAGCAGACAAAATATTTCAAAATACTGAATATTGTTGATTTTTTTTTTAACCTGCATTTCAAAATAACTTGAAAGGAACTATGAAAGAGTGGGTCACTTTTCAGAGTAGGTCATTTAAATTATTTTCAATATAAATATGAGAGATGAAGAAAACTGACTTTAACCATTCTAACCAACTAGATGGCTTCCATATTTTAATATTGAACAGTTACTTGTACTACTCATAGATAAAATTGTTTTATTCGGATTTTTCTACCTACAGCGATGACCTATTGGAGAGAAAGAAATTCTGTTTTAAAAAATTTAAAGTAAATATTAGGAATATGTAAAAAATCCTTAATCCCTTCACTGGAAACAATAAATTTTGATATTATGAGAAAGACAGTTGTCTACTCTTACTGAGTTCTAAAAAAACATATTTTTTCATCTTCCAGAAAAATTATAAATAAAGGCTAGATGCTTCTTTAATTTCAATTAAAGTCTCAATCACATAGTATGGAAGTGACTTTATTTATGGTCCTTAGCCAATAGTCATTTTCTTATCTTCAGACAAGTTTAAATTGCAGAGCAAACATTTTTAAAAATTTTAACTTATCAAAAATGCATATATTGCACATAATAAACAGGTCCGAAAAAGTCTTCATAATATTTTCGTGATTTCCTAAAAAAATAAGCAATTTTAAAATGTATGTGATAAAAAACTAGATAAGGAAAAAATTCTTTTTCCCCTCTCATTAAAAAAAATCCTTATTTTTTCAAATCTTAATTGTGAAGTCTTTGGGCAATAAATTGTTTTATAATTATATCAGCATTTTACAGTTCAAAACCTATTGTAGAAAACTTTCTTTCTTTATTCTGTAAAATTACAGAGAACTTTATCTGCTATGAATACAGTTATCAGCAATTTTTATATAAGTTGTCCCCAAAATGAGTTAATTACAAAAAAAGGGCACGTACTTAAAAAAGGCCGGAAACAGATATTCTAGATTCTGCGACAAGAGAGCCCTAATGCAGCTGCAGTGGAACTAAACCACACAAAACTGGACAAAATTCAGAGTTTTATTTAAATAAAAATTAAACCTTCTTGGGCCTTTCCAATATGGTGACCATAAATGCAAAATTGTTGTGAATTTTCTCTAAAATTAGTACGCGGGAGCATTTTTGGTACACACTCATAACACATTTGGTGTAAAAATGACAGAGTTCAAAATAATAGATTCAATATGGTGAATTTTTGAAAATTTTCCTTAATTATAAACAATCAACTTGTAATTTCAAAAATATATGTAGTTTAGTGTTAATTGTAACAAAATATAAAGTAAATATAAAGTAAAGTAATATGAAGTATAAATACCAGCCAGAAAAAATTCAACAGTTATGATGTCGAGTCTTGTCGAATAGTCAAAATAAATTAACTCGAAAATGATGATTTTCTCTTCTTTTAGGTTATACATAAGGTAATCAGTATTTACATTATGTTATTCATATAAGGGTGATTTGCAAAAAGTTGACCAAAGTTTACAAACTGCCTAAAATATATATATATATATATATATATATTTATATGGGCGTTTTCCCGTCTCCCCCCCCCCCCCCTCTCCACGAAATGTGAGAGGACTTACGTAAACCTGCGAACACTCCAAATTTTCGTTGAAATATAAGCTTTCGAATGCAAAGTGACATATGCCATGATTTCAAGATGGCCGACCAATATGGCGTCCATAGCGACAGAAAGTGTAAAAATACAGAATAGCGATACAAAATTCTGAAAGAATTCATGCAGTAGCTTTTCTGGCTACTGGTTCGAATTCCAAGATCAAAATTTTAAAATTCAACATGGCGGGTCCAATATGGCGGACGAACTTTTTAAAAATCAACGTAGCCATACTAAATTTGGTATACCTAGTTTTTTTGAGTTGCTGATCACGAATCCGGAGTCAAATTTCCAAAATTAAGGATAACAAAACCAGCTATACCAAATTTTGTATGGTTCGGTTGATTTTTGAAAATTTCAACCATCACATTGGATCCGCCATCTTGAATTTCAGAAATTAACCTTCACATTCCTGATCAGCGACCCGAGAAACCCCCGTATACCAAATTTTGAATGGATCCGTTGATTTTTCAAGTTTTCGTCCGCCATATTGGATCCGCCATCTTGAATTTTGAAAGTTTTATCTTGGCATTCGAACCAGTAGCCAGAAAAGCTGCTGCATTTATTTTTTCAGAATTTTTGATCGCTATTCTGAATTTTTACACTTTCTATCGTTATGGTCGCCATACTGGTCGGCCATCTTGAATTTTCAAAGTTTGATCTTAGAATTCGAATCAGTAGCCGGAAAAGCTACTGCATGATTTTTTTCAGAAGTTTTTATCGCTATTCTGAATTTGTGCACACATGCCTAAGGCACTTTGTAACGTTGTGGCCGCTATATTGGTCCACCATCTTGAAACCATGACATATGCCACTTTGCATTTGAAAGCCTATATTTCAATGAAAATTTTGAGTGGTCGTAAGTTTACGTACCTCCTCTCAAATTTTGGGCAGAGGGGAAGGGGGTAAAAGTGACTTGAAACGTCCCATATTTTTTTTTTAAATTAAAGGTAACCAAAGATAGTATGCAAATAGTATACTAAGAGAGCAGTCCCAGTGGGCACAAAAACATTAACGTCCCGGGAACGTTCTCAAGACGTTCCTAGGACGTTTATGTCAGTCCAATTGATGTCGTTAAGACGTCCCATGTTGCAAATACCGTCTTTGGAACATGGGACGTCTTTAGGTCATCAATTGGACTGACACAAACGTCATAGGAACGCCTTTAGAACGTTCTTAGTACGCTAATGTTTTTGTGCCCACTGAGGTGTATGTATTTGTGATAGATAGAACTTTTACACGTTGCTGAAGGTTGCGTGACAGGAAAGATAAAAAAATCGTTTAAAAATATTTGCAGGATAGTTAAAAATATTAAAAATTATTGGTAAAATTACTATTTTCATGAATAATTTGATTTTGATTTCAGCGTATCAAAAAAATGGTATAAAAAATATTATTCAGAATTAGTGATCATTATTAACTAAAATCGTCGTAACTATAAAATTAACAATTTGAGCCCGAATTATGAATGGTTTGAATAATTATTTTTGATTTTTGTCAAAAAATGACAATGCAGCCTGACCAGATAAGAAACTTGTGTTATATGAATTTTAAGTCATTTTTAAAATCCTCAACTCTAAAATGTTGAACTCTACTCTTGATTTTTGTCTTTTTTGACTCACTATAAGTGATACCTGTGCATTTCAAATATTTAAAAAGGGGCATTAATATTATCAGGCAAATTTTTCAATTTGTAGGTTGGGACAGGTACATGGCAGGAAACTTTGTGTAATTTTGAATTTATAATATCTAAATAAAGTAGTCTAAAATTTTAAAACTTTACTAGACTGTGCTTTAATATAAGTAATTTACTGAGATAATTTTCTAAAAAAAAATATTATTCAAGCAAAAAGTGGAAAATGACTAGGACTGAAAGTGGTAAACTTTTTTGCTATCATCCATAAGCTGTAATTATTTTCCAAAAAATGAACTTTTATATCTAACGTGTTTTATTCTGAACGCCTTAATGTTTATAGTTATTCCAGATACAGTAAGGGTATGTTAAATTTGTGTTTGAGAAACCAAGATTTTTAGTTGCAACCTACATTGAAAGAATTGAATAAGTCACAATATCACCATGACAAACTTTATGGTTATGCAAAATGATACCGGAAGAATTGAAGAAAAAAAATACTTTAAATAATGTAATCACGAAAACTGCTTATTTTCGTGCCCCCGGTCGGCTGCAAAATAAAGAAAATTTTACTCGATGGATTGAAATTAAGGACGGTTAAACTCTGGTACTCCATCAGTTGGGGGGGGGGGGCAGTCGCTAGAGGCAAGCCCAATCAAGCCCCTCCACTTACGATCGTATCTTCACGCGCCGCGCGAAGAGGAGGGGCTGGATTTCTGGGTTTCCCCGCGCATCTCAAAGAGTCGATTTACGCATCACTTTACAGTTTATTACCCATCGAATTATGCGGATTAGAAAAGAATTTTCTTCTTATGAAAGTGTGATTCAAACAATATCTGTAGCATTGACAGCCTGAACAGATAGGTTTTCTTTTTAATTATTCACCACATTTTTTCTAGTTTTTTTTACCCGAAAAATTGCATTTTAAAGTGAATATGGTTCGAAAGTACTAGATGCCTGCACTATTTGTTTATAATTTAGTTTACTGCATACTAATATTAACAACTGCATAGTATAGCACATAAATATTATTTTGGTACATTTTTAAATTCTTATATATATCTACAAATAATAATCTTTTTAAATATTAAAAACTTTTGTTTTTCTGGCAATAACCAATAAAATATTTTTGAGATATTTCTCGGTAAAATGTTTTAGAAAATATTTTCCCAAATAAATATATATAAATAATTTATTTAGCTTAAGAAAATATTACTCATAATATTATAATTACCAAGTGATATGTTGAAGGCCACGTATGCAACGAGCAGAGCAATGCCACAGAACCTCATTTTCTTTAATGGGCCGAAAATGAGTTCTGTACAATTTCACGCACTTTTAATAAGATTTTTTTAAACGATCGCTCCTTCACATATATACTTGCTGTTATCTCAAAATTTATGAGAACATATTGCATATATTTACATTGTGGAATGGAAGGCTATGAGTATTTTATGATATCTATACTTCAGAGATTTATTTGATAATCATCTGATGTGCGTCACTTACACAACTGAATTAACGAAGTTCGTGCGTTGGGTATACGTATATTATGATTACAGAACGAAACATTGAAAAACTCTCCACATGGTGGCGCTTATAAATTGCGCGTGAATTACACATACTTAATGCTACACACACTGTCTCTGCATGTGTTACCCACATAATCAATAATTCTATATTGTCTTTGCAAAAAAGACTAAGTAAAATATATTTTTCATATTCATAGCCAAGAGTTTGTTTTTTAATTTAAGCTGGCACAAATATAATAAAGTTTCACGTGATTGGTACGTCAATGTCATGATTCGTCACGGCAATTTACTTTAAATTTGTAGCAACGTTATCAATGTTTGAAGTAGATAAAAGATCAGAAATCACTTACTTTTTCATGACGCGATTTTCAAGCAGAAAAATTATACTTATGGCCATTCACAAAATATGTGCAAAAAATATCAGGTATATATAGCAAGTGCCGATTTCTCCGTGCTGGATATTCCATTTTTTAAACATGGATAATGAAACTTTGACAGCCTCCCAACCTCCCCTCGTTAAACCTATCACGTATTTTCTAAATGACTAAAATTCTAAATTGAAAAAAATTGCTGTAGCAACTTTAAACAGTTTTTATAAAAAGTCTGGCAAATGGCATTATTGTTTCTATATAGATACGAATTTAATATATCCAAAAATATTTTTTTCAATAACTTAGATCTCAACCTGAATTGGACCTTGAAATAATAAAAAATGTATAACTTTGTTTTTATATTTGACTACACTATGGCACCCATAGTAGATCAAATTTAGAATTGCTTGTTCGAGAAAATAAATATCCTTCATTTTCCACCCGACTTGATTTTTTTTTGAAAACAGAATACCACATTTTTAAGATATCTTTGCGGCTTGATTCTTATATTAATTTTTGTTTTTACTTATTTATTTAATGCATAGATTAGAAAAAGGGCAATTTCGTAGAATAGAGTTTCTTCTCTGTACAAACCATTTACAAATATTATAAAATATCTGAAATCTACACAGAAAATTTTTTTTTAATGTAAACAAAGAAACGGCGTCAGAATGTAATAACACAAAACTAAAACATAATTGTTTCATATGAAGAAATAGGAAAACTGAAAGCAATTCAATTTTTTTTTACTTTTTACATTGATCAAGAAAGCGAACATAACTGAAGTTCTACATGAGTAGGTAAAAAAATAACCTGAAACAAAATTGAATCTCAAGTTTCTTCTGTGTATGCAGGGGAACTCAAAGAATCAGAACAGTATGCTCTAACACAATGGTTAATTGTGGAACATGATGAAAATATCAAATTATGACTGTTATAATAAATTGTAAGAAAAACAAATAAACTCTCTTCTCGAAATCTGTCTTTTTAAGAGTGGTTGAAACATTCAACGCTACAACAACCAAATTTACCGTTTTTAATTTTTGAGTAGCTACAGGTATTAAGAATGTGACATTTTATGATTTCTTGTGAAATATTATTGATTCTTTGATGAAAATTTGTGTGTGTGTAATGTGTATACACATTGTGCGAAATTTTTTTATTGCTGGTTTAAGTAACGTGACAGCTTTTTGTTCTTTAATTATACATACTGTAATGGCCATAATTCTGAAGTATGCTTATGAAACTTTTATGGTTTTATCCATATTTGCGAGAATATCACATAAATTTCGTATTATATGTAAAATATGCATTTCGTAAAAAGGTACAGAAGAATTTTCTGGTCTACCAATTTCAATTTATTGGTGGTCTATAACGACATAACAAAAGTTCACGATTTTCCACGAGATGTGTATTTTTTTGGTTGAACGATACTTTCAATCGATTTACTATATTAATGTATACCATTCTTATGCAGTGACGATAATAATATTATGTTTGTTTAAAGCTCATAACAGATACTTCTTCACAAACTGACGTACCAATCTTTCAATATTTGCACATTAATTGTAATTTAATTTAAATTTATACAATTTGCTACTACCAACAGGCACAAAAATTACAGTTGTAATTACTTGAATCAAAACAAAATTCATATTACTGCTTTATAAATTGTATTCACTTTTTTCTTTTTTTAAATTGATTATAACAGTGCTTACAAAAAAGTTCTGCTGAAAATATTTTAATCTTTTCAATAAGCGAAAGTTCTTAATTAAAAGTTTTTCCTCGTTCGAATAAAAAATAAGATATATTTAGATATACAGGGTGTCCCAGGCTCAAGTGTCCGGACTTATATAGCTGCATAAAAAAAAATAGAACATTCCTTTTCCAAAAGTCAGTTGAACTTTTATTTTTTAAGTTAAAAAATATTTAAGCTGGTCCAATCAGGAGCGCCGTATAAACAGTCGTGTGTGCGTGAGCGGGATTTCAACGCAGTGTTATCGAAGCGAGCGCAGAGGGGGTTAGCGACGGGAGAACACTACACGGAGAAAAATGGTTAGTCAGTCTGAAAATCTAGAGTGTCAGACTGACTTTATTTCAGTTTCAACTATGGGACAGCCCCCTAGATAGTCGAGCGTACGATCCATGGTGTGTGAAAATTTTATGGTTAGCTTCACTATCCCAGAGTGTAGAGTTTACGATCCTGGAGTTTGAAACTGATTATCTCAGGAATTTTAGTTTGATTATTCTGTAGTGTCAACTTAATCATATCAGTTGGTCAACTTTATAATCTTTTGTCCTTCTTCTACCTACATATATATATTCCTTAGAGTAAGAGAGACAAAAGAGACGGAAATTAAATTAATAAATGAAGCCTGAAAAACATGAAAATTGATATAAAATCGATCAATTCTGAAAGCATCTTTATTATTTTTGAAGAGTAGGATGACTTGAGACATGATTGTCTATGTATAAAAACGTTGACACCATAATACTTTGAACACGAGAGGCTAAGGAAACGGCGTCACTGCACTGAATTACAACATTAATACTGGAAAATTTAGAAAACAATATAAATGCTTATTACTAATCTCGCAAATCTTGTGTCTTTCTTAACGAATTACGAAATGCTGAGCACATTTTCGGTCGAAAATGTTGAGAATACGCACTAATTAATGAGTGACGCCTTTGTCCTTAATCCCTCGGAAATATCCAATTTGGCGTTCAAAATCAGAACGAAAATCACTCAAGCCACTCTTCAACATGTTCTCCACATTATATTCACTCTCGACACATGTTTGAAGTATCAAAAGATGGTTTCAACTAATTAAAAGTGTTGTAAAACACTGCTAACGTGACACCGAACGTCAGTTGCTCCAAAAATGCGTTTCGGGTGTCGGGTGTGTTCGCTCGGCGTTCGGTAGAGGTCGTGACACAGCCACTTCTGTTTGACATTCTGGAGTGTCGATTTGACTATACTAATAGTGAGTCTGAATCACCTATGATTATTCAAACAGAATATAAAATTATGGTCTGTCTGACTATGAAGAAAAAATTGTGGGTGGTACTTGAAACTATTTCGATTATCAAACTGACCATCTAAATTTTGACACTTCAAGTTTGACTATCCATTTTTCTCCGTGTACCTTGGAATCCCGCTCACGGGCACACGACTGTATATACGGCGCTCCTGATGGGCCCAGCTTAAATATTTTATAACTCAAAAACGAAAACTTCAACTGATTTTTGGAAAAGGAATTTTTTATTTATTTTTTTATTTTTATACGGCCATACAAGTCCGCACACTTGATTTTGGGACACCCTGTATAGACTATGTGTATTGTTGCGTCATAGATAACAAATGCGACGTTTCGCAGCTGAACAAAGTTTGCTCTTTATACATACATTTCCAAGGTTATAAAACAGATTATAGTTTGAAGATAATCAAAATTGTTGATTATTTCGCGGAAGCTCATCGACGCAGTATACGCATAAGTGTATAGGTAGGCAAATTGTATACGAAATACGAGTTTGTCGCCTGGCAAATTCTTCTTTCCCTGATATTTGTTTTACCGAATATCAATTTGGTATAATTTTTATTATCCTCATTGCCAATTTAGCACATTTTTCCCCCGAGTTACTTTTGTTCTCATTTTTATTGTTCTGAATAGGATTTGATATAATTGTTGTTATGCCGAATTATAATTTGACGCAATTTTGATAATACTGAATTACAATTTAACATAATAATTTTTTTCCGAGATACCATGTCTTGTAATTTTTATTGCTCAGAAAAAGTACGTAACCTGAAATTCATTCAAACGAAACGCCATTTATCGTAGTCTCGATGTAATTAGGGAGATTTTGCATTCGCGTTACGTAACTTACGGTAAACGCTAAAGTCACGTGATGAAGTTCCAGCGCATGCTCTGCGAGTTTAGCGTTACAGTTTTCCGATATCCGACGTTCGTTAGCGATTAATTTAGCGTTTACCGTATTCTTCAAAACGCTATGCAAAATCTCCCTATTGAAACAGCACGTAACAGAAATCTGATTCTTCCAAAAATGGCGTCTGGCCTTCTGATTAGCTGGTTCGAATTTCGTGACATTATTCAACCAAACAGCATGACAGACGCTATTTTCGGAAGAATGAAATTCCGGTTACATGCAGTTTCGATTACCTGAGGATTATATATCAGGGATTATGACATATATCGTTTCGTTTAAATGAATTTTAGGTTATGTGTTGTGATCATTTGGCGTAGTATTTTGAAGCATTTCTTGAACACTTGTGACATTTCTCATTCTTTGCGCCCATAAAAGTATCAACAAATTTGACTAGACCTTGAGGGTTCTCTTGGGATTTTAATGAACTCTAAAAAATCAAGAAAGTGATTCCATTTAACACAGATTTTAATATTTCAAAAATGTGTAGTGTTTTCAGTTTTATCCTCCATATATCTGGAATTTTTTGTAATTTCATTTTGATCTTAATTTTGATGCCAATATGAAAAAGAAAAATTATAAGTTAATTACACTGGTATATTAAAGCATAATTATCTCGTGCAGAATATTATCACAAAAGTCAAAAGTTTATCGATTCCGCATTCAGTATAGTTTATGGGAGTGAAGAAATCAGAAATGAATTACTTTTATGACAATTTTTTTGTTAAATTGACTCTTATATACTACTTTTAGGCATGTTTTAGGTAGATAATAAATAATTTATAAAATAATAAAAATAATATATATTTATTGCGTTGAAAATAATTACAATGTAAAATTCAGATAGAGTGTTTCTTATTTGCGCATGAATATCAAGCCCATCTACAGTTTTGCATATAAAAACATACAATGAATATTTCATCGTCAATTAATAGGGCGGATCCGAATTAACCAATAACGATAGTTTCTTCCAGAACAATCATATTATGAATGATGCAGAAAATATTTAAGCTTTTAAGTAAAAATGCAAACACGTCTTCTACAACATCGCGGCAGTATTAATGCAAAGATCTTTGAAAGAAGCAGATTTATGTTTAGTATTTGAAGCGATCTTAAATTGTTGAACGTTTCTGCAAACCATATGGGTCATCTTGAGTGAGCTTTCAGGGTTGAAGCTGGATTATTCAGTCTAGTGGAAGGATCAAAAGAGGCTTGTGTGCATCTGAGATGGAAGGGAGTTGAAGCACTCAGTATCGAAGATAATATCAAGGAGTAGATCGTCTTGGCTGTCGAACTTCAATTGTTCAGAGATTCCCTATGGTCATGAGCGTGTCATCACATGTACCTTGGTACATCACTCTACCCTTTGTATCTTCTCTGTACTGCTCGTCCTCCTCAGTTTCTACCCTCCCACAATCCTCCGCAGACACGAGTACCCCGTGGTCACAAACAGAATTATTTATGAGCTTGAATGCGAGCCAAAGCTCGTCTATAAGCCACTAAGACGTTGCGCTGCCCCAACTATACTGGCAGTATTCTCGCAGCTTCGCCAAGGCACAAGTCTTGGGTTCAGGTTACAGGTTTCATTTGAATTCAAAATTTCGGCCCACTCGATCCATGCCAGACTGTCTATAAAGGACAAAATAAAGAAGGGACACATATATCTTCTCTACGGAAATCAAAGTGCTCCCTGCCGCGAATGCAAATGATAGGTATGTAGGTCTCGGATGGCTTAAACTTGATAAAGACGAATGTCGATCGCAAAATTCGTATTGAGGCTATATCTCATGTGAAGATATGCCAAGGCATGACAATTTAAGGTAAATGTTTCTTTATACAATGCTTTGAAATTCTACGCCAAATGATCGCGCGGATTTCATATTAGTTAATGATTACCCTAAAATTTGTATACTGTCTGCCACAGAATGTGATACCTGCCAGCTTGAATTGAAAC
>CAKNWT010325567.1:0-11079 GCA_932066315.1 Andricus coriarius | reverse complement strand
CCGGAACCAAAAGTTTGGTAATCTAAAAGTGCATACACGCCCGAAATTCACACAATGCATTCAGTTCACAATGCTTTATTCCAAAATCTATTTCTGTCGTTTCTGTCCTTCTTTTTTGAATCCCCCATTAGGCAGTGAAAATATTTTGGATGCAAATCCCTTTCGAAGCCGATCGGAGCTGTGAAACATGAACTGAAATAAATTAAAAACACCATTTTCTTTTAAAGCATTAGACGGTGCTACAAAGGCATAACATTTGAAAAATCGACATGCTAGGATTGTGCATAACAATACATTATTTCATCACAAAATCCTCGCTTTATTGAAATATGATCAATTAACAAAATATAAAATCATGATGAGGAAATTTAAAACATTAGTTTTTATCACAGCCACCAGTGTAGCAATTAATCTGAACAACGTAAAATAACTAATACTGTGTTTGAAATGCTTTTAACCTTATTATTATTATTCGAAAAATGATAAATAAGAACAGCGAAATGTGCAGATTTAAAAGGAATTAAAAATGTTCTATTTCATGGTTGATTTGGGGTATCTGAAAGTATTCAGAAAAATATTTTCGTCACTAAATGGGGATTCAAACCGGGAGGACAAAAGCGGTATAGAAAAGGGTTAAAAAAAAATAAAATAATAAAAGCGTTTGAATTCGAAAGTTTTGATAAAAAACGTTTGAATGCTTATCAACCGTAAATATAAATTACTTAATGGTTTTCAAAATGAACTGCAGTTCAAGTATTAAAAAATGGAAAAATGTTTCATTCTAAAATATTAAATTTTTAACCCATTCAGTTTGAAATATTTTAATTTAAAAAAAAAACAATATGGTAATATTTCGTAATATTTTTTTTCAGCGTGCTAAAATTAAACCTGGAATTCTACAATATAAACTATGATGTCACTTTTAACGAATTTCGCAATTACATTTTTGTTTTCAAGCTGACTATAATGAAATGTAAATATTTCAGATAGTGAAGCTTGACGCCTACAAACTTTGAAATAATGACCATGGGATATTTATATTATATAATGTAATGAGGAACGAAAATATCCAGCAGTTACGTTGTTAATCGAATTCGTTATCAATACAGAAATCAGTGTTTTCTCTAATTTTGAAAAGATGAGGATGGCTTATACTCTCGTCTTATGCTTGGCGCTTATTCTCAATTCTATTGGTGAATATAATTATATAATATATCTATAATTTTAACCACATTTTTAAGCTTTACGCTCATTATAATTTGTCCAACATATTCCGCTATAACTCTATTTTTAACTCTTAATATATCATACATTAATATCCAGCAAAACTTGCCTAGAGAATACACAGGGAGAATGTAATCCTCTGTTCCGTTCTGCAGATTTGAGTTCACTTTTTGACTGTCTACCTAATGGCGCTCCCATTCCTGGTGTTACGCGTTCCGGATCCTCTCCTTCTCCTGAAGAACATCATTCTCCTGAAAGGTCTCTTCCACCTAGCAGACCTCATTCTCCGGGTTCTCTGGTCAGCTCTTCTCGTCCTGCCGAGTCTTCTCTTCGTGAGAGGTCCAAGTCTCCTGTCAGGCATTCTTCTTTTCGCATACTTAATCATAAACCTGAGCAATTCAGATTTATTCATCTTGCCCCCAAAGTGAATCCGAACCAGCGATTCCAAGTTCAAAGATACACTTTTCCTCGCGACAAACCAATTCAATTGAGAGGAAAATCTAATGTCCGTCTGCCCATGCCAACCGAAGAACAAGTGGTATTAACAACAATTAGTGGTGACGTATTGGCAATATTAAGGGAAAATAATACTATTCTTCGTGGAATTTATTCATCAAGACTGGGCCCTCAACAACGGGTAAAAATAAACATGGACAGCGGCGCGGTTGAAGATATGACTCCAGATGAAATCCAGGAAACTCCCATAGGCAGCTCTTCACCAATCTCAAAGAATTTTGAAATAATATTTCTAAACGACATTGATTCACACCATTAATGAAATTCCGAAATAAAATATAAAAATAAAATACAATATTGTCTATGATCCAAAGTAGGATCAAAATATTACAAGTAACTGGTAATTAAAATAAAAATGTATTGTATTATTGTTCCCATGTCAACTTTATTTTAATGTTAGGTTTAATTGTTAACGTTTTCAATTATGAAATCATTCAGTTCACAGTGCTTTATTCTAAAATCTTATACTTTAAAAATGTTCAATTTTAGGTCTTTATTTTTAAGCATACATTTTAAAATGAAAGAATTTAAAATACACTTTGAATAAAAAACGTTTTAAGTTTATCAATTGTAAATATAAATTACTCAATAATTTTTAAAGTGAACTTTAGCTCGAGCATTGAAAATTGAAAAAATTTGTCAGTCTATTTCTTATCAGAATTGTAGTACTTATAACCAAGAATTGGGTAATTTTCCAACCCAGAATTACAATTTTATTTTCAAAATCCGCTGCTTCAAATCAGAAATATTTTTAATCTTTCCAAATGTTTAGAAACCTCTTGAAATATTTAATAATCTGTTGAAATGATTTAAATCTTTCAAACACTTTTAATTTGACTGTGAAAAATTAACTATTGACATCTTGTATTTTCTTAGTATTTATATTATTTTTCAAAGCTTAGGGATCTTGTATATCTCTCTCCAGAAAGTCTCTCTCTCGTCGGGCTCGGGTGGATTTTCGACAGAAACAGGTATATCACTGAAGAGGCCCGATGAGTCAGTGAGAAACAGTTGATTCTTTCTGGCTCACCCCTCCCTCTCCTGTATATTCTTTTTCTTGCATCAAATAACACATGCATTTGGTCAGCAATATGCTGCTTGATTGTCAGCAGCTTTGACTTGTTTAGTGTGTGATTCAAGATTCTCAGTTCTTGGTGCATCTTTTTTAAGTCGTTCTTATGTTCTTTGATCCTAGTTTTTATGTACTGTTTAGTCTGTCCGATGTAAACTAAACCACAGTCACACGAAATGCATTATATGATATGTGTTTTAAAATGAAAGGGTGTGTTGTCTTTCTTATTAGAAAAACATATGAAAAAATCTTGTTGGTATGTGAATACTACTATAATGTTGAATTCTCTGAAAATATCTATGAATTATATAGAAAGCTCATTAGCAAACGGCAGAATTCATAATTTGGATCTTACAACTTTAATAATATTTTCATCTGTAAATATTTTGTCAGATAATTTGATGATTCTATCAGTAAGACTCCATTATCTGAGGCAGTTGGTCCTGAGTGCGAAACCTTTAGTGATCGAAAGCTTCGAAAAGACTGACTGATAGAGAAGAAGATAGGGAAGTGAAGATGGCAGCAGGGCTGGACGGAGTAAAGAACGAAGCTTGGCTGTTTAGTACACAAGAGGTTAGGGCAGAGCCAGCGTAACGTAGGTTATCTGTCTTTCTCGCTCCTTAACGAGCGCGAATGTAAAGGAATTAGATCAAGCGAGACACTCGCATGTCGAAAACCGTCATTTTTTCCTACATGCGAGTCTACACGCGATAGTGTTGGCGAGTAGGCTGCGGATGGCTGTACTATCGACAATATTTAAGTTTTGCAGCACATGGTGGATAGAGAATTGGCGAGAGCTAATGAGAACATGAATAGAGCTGAATGCAGAAAAGTCCAATGTTATGGTGTTCAGGAAAGGATGTGGAAGGGTTAAGGGAGGGGAGTGTAAGTGGAAGAAAAGATGGTGCAGGAGTTGAAAGAGTTTGTGTACGTGGGCTCTCTGTTTCGGATGAATGGGGGAGTGGATAGTAATATAAAAGAGAGAGTGAGAAGGGCAAATGTGGTCAGTGAACTCTCATCAGATACTGAGCAGGCTCCATGACACACAATGTTTTCTATCGTGGTTTTTCCATTATTATTAACACAAAAGAAGTCTTATCGGTAGCAATATTAGAATGACAAACATTTTCGAAGAAGAGATCATCAGGATTAACTTCATCAATTGAACCAGATACAAGCGGCTTCTGTACACAAATATCATTAGAATTATTTTTTTAAACAATTAAATCATGGTCACTTTCACCTTGAAAGCTGTTTTTATTTGTTAGTAGCCAGTGTTTACCTAAAATTATGTTATTCGAGAAACTTAACACAACAAGAAATGCCAGATAATAATCGTCAGTTTCAATATGAATATCCAAACGAGTTTTTTTTTATTGCAGTGGCCTTCTTACTAATATTTGTCAGTACAATTACATTAGTAACTGGGAATTCAAGTTAGTATGGTATTGTGTTTTGACTATTGTGTTTAAATTGTGCATGGAATTTGGTAATGGCGATGATGGCAAGCTCATATCAGGCAAATGGACTGTAGCGCCCATTTCATGAATCGTAGTTGTATATTTTGATAATCGTTGAATTCATTTCTATGAATTGTGAACCAAATTTTTGTTTGATTACGCAGAGCGCTAGCAACAGCTAAGAGTTTATTTTGTTCACGTGTTCGTTTGAAAGCAAAGTAACTGTCTTATTTTGGGTCGTAGTCGATTCTGCTCATTTTGTTCTCGAACAATAATCAATTCGACATTTTGACGATCATTTAACTGACGAAGTCTTTCAAATTCTTCCTGCAACCGCGTTGTTGGCTTTGCCTTCGTCTGCGATCTATTTCTAAATGCTTATACAGAAGGAGAAGTCTCGATGTGGTATTGAGTGGACTTGTTTTATTACTCATGAGAAGGAAAGAAAATCTAGACAAGAAAATTGTTAATATTTATTTTTAGTCTTTTATTGTGGTACGAAAATAACTAACAAAATCCCTCTCATGCACACGAGATCCTCAATTTTAATTTTATTACTGAAATTAATTTTGTGTTATCATGAAAACTCAGTTATAAAATCAGGATAATTTGTACCAAAATTTTAGTACCCGTGGCCATACATTTTTTGTCTAAACGATGGATTTCCCTCAAATATTATCTACATTTTGATATCAGTTTTATTGAAATTAGTCATTACATTTTTATTATGAAACTGACTAAATAAATGTAAATATCTCAGAAGCACAACCTTGACGTCTATCATCTATATGATAGCGACCATAGAATATATGTCATATATAATTTTATAAAGCACTGGAATAATTATCAGTTACATTGTTGAATTCAATTCTTCATTAGTAGATTAATCAGTTTCTTCCTTTAATTAGAAAAAATGGAAAAATTCCTTGGAAAAATTGCTTGCAGATTTCGCTAAGAAACGTGACAAAGGTTTCAACACGAGATCAGTTCAATATGGGGATTGCTCATACTCTCTTCTTATCATTGGTTTATCCTTAATTCCATTGGTAAATATAATAATTTAATGTGTTAATACTAATAGTAATTATATAATGGTTGAGACACCGAAACTTCAATCCTCTGTTTCTTGTTGCAGAATTCAGTTTACAGTTAGAATTTTTACCTAATGGAGCCCCTATTCCTGGTGCTCCTCGTTCCAGAACTTTTTATTCGCCTGACAAACATCATTCTCCTGAAAGGTCTCTTCCATTTATACATTTAATTATTAAATAATTAGAATTAGAACAGATAAGAATATCATTTCCAAACACTGGTTATCGCTTGCAAAGAAACAAGATTATATATTTAGTAAAATTATTTATTTGAAGTCGTCGGTGTTACAATATTTTTAATATGCTCTTTAAGTGTGCCAGCTGATAGATACTTAAAATATTTGAACAGTAACGACTTCAAATAAATAATTTTACTAAACATATAATCTTGTTTCATTGCAAGCGATAACCAGTGTCTGGAAATGATATTCTAATCAATTCTAATTCTAATGATCTTTTATTATTGATTCTAATAATTATATTATCATAGAAATCATTTTCGTGATGCTGTAAACCACGTCGGAAACGACGTCGTAAACCACGTATGAATCCATGTCGTAAGCTACGTATAAAACGACGTCGTAAACTACGTATGGAACGTCGTTGGAAACCACGTATGAAAAGATGTCGGAACCTACGCGGTTTACTATCCCAATTACCGACGTAATTTCCTACGTCGTTTCCGACGCAACGAAGCGAATCGCGTGATCAGTCACTCACACCAAATGGTAGACAGGATTTGCATCTTGAGCGATCCTGGGGCTCGACAAAACCCCATACCAAATTATCAACTGCGAACTTCAGAGCGACATCAAAGGAACACCACATATATCTTCAAACAACGAATCAACGATGTTAACGAGAATGATGGAGTTAATGGTGAGTGACAGTCAAAGAAGAAATTTATTACTTGAAAAAGCAAGCGACCGACTGTCGAGTGATCCCATAGTTCCGGAACCAAGAGTTTCTTCTGTTCCGGAGACTTTCCACATCTTGCCGGATCTTTCCAAGGCTATGTCTACGTTTCACGGCGAAGCAGATCGTGTGGCAGCGCGCGAATGGTTGGATAATTTGAATCGAATGAGTCTGCTTCATCGATGGCCACTTAGTTTCGCGCTGAAAACTGTCTGAGCTTTGCAGGCTTTGGGGTAGAACACATGGGAAAGATTGGAGGCGTCCTTCAAGAAAACATTCATGAGTGCCAAAATTCTTACTAAAAAATGGCGCAAGATGACAGAGCGAACACAAAAGAAAGAAGAATCAATCGTAAGCTATTTTTTGGTAAAAAACTCTTCTTTATTGAGTTTTGAGACTTAAAGACATTGAAACTAAGAAACTCAGATCGACACTGTTGCCGATAGCTCACAAGGACTCTGATGAACTTCTACACGATCTTCATAGTTTGGACAGGATGAACTGTCGACGAATCGAGAGAGTTCGAGCTCAAGCGAAATTTCAGTGTCAAAAGGCGGAATGAGTAGAGGGCAATCATCAATTCGCAGTGACGTCAGTATCAACGCATCGACTCAATCATTCTCTTAAGACCCCAGATCGACGTTCACCAGTGAGAAACGAGGCAGAATAATTGAAATACTACAACTGCCAAGCCTACGGACATATTTTTAAGGATTGTGATGAGCCAAAACGGGATTTGGAATGTACGATTTGCAAGGAAAAATGATAAACTCAACGACGTCCCATACTATGAGAAAGTATCTCAAGGACGTCAAAGTTAACGACCGCATCCTGAGAGGATTCGTGGATACGGCGAGTGTGGGCTGCACATTTATAAATTCTATACTGAAAAGTGGAAATTTTAAGATCGTTCCAGATGTAATAAAACTATATTATATTAATGAAGCCTTCGAAATATTGGGCTGGAACCATCTTAAATTTTAGCAAAAGAAAAGCATAGTAATGATATTAATATTTTAATGGTGAAAAGATATCTTTGGCTGTGATAGTGATTAGAAATTCACGGAAGCCACTTTATATGAAGATACTCTGGTTTGAAAACTAGAATTTGCACCAAGAAATCAAATTACTACATAAATTGTGATATCAGTTCTAACGAATTTGATAACTACATTGTTTTCCTTGAAACTGACTGTGATGCAATGTAAATATCTGAGAAGAACAAGTTTGACGTCTATAAGCTGTGAGATAACGACTATACAAAATATGTAGTATATAATCTTATCAAGCACTTGAATATTCATCAGTTACTGTCTTCTTCAATTAGAAAATATGAGGATTGCTTGTACTCTCTTCTTATCCTTGGCAGTCATCCTCAATTCTATTGGTGAATATAATAATATAGTGTGTTAAAGATAATGATATAATATACCTGTAATTTTTAGTACATTTTTCTAAGCTATACGCAAATTAGATTTTCTGCGATTTAATCTGCGTTATATCCCAATTTCTATTTTCTTTCAAGCATTACTTCAGTTTGGCGAATTGCTATTAGGTTGTTAAATAATTTTTGGAGAAACGAGAAAAAAATCTGCCTCGGCCCGGATTTGAACCAGGAACGCCAATATTAGCGAGTGAAGCGTTTAACAAATTACGCCACCGTAGCCAGAACAGATCGTTACACTTTCTCATTTCTCCAAAAATCATTTCACGGCGCTCCAGGTTCAAATCCGGGCAAGGGAAGATTTTTCTTGTTTCTCAAAAAATTATTTGACCAGTAGAATAGACCAAATTTAGCATAAGAAATTAATTGAGTTCGTCAGAAACGAGCGTGAATTTAATCTGAATTTATTCCTGGGGAATCTAGAATGTGTGTTAAAAAATCGAGTTGCATTACAAAAATGCGTATGTGTCTGATGATGCCGACATATGGGGCTGTATCCTTCTTAAGCCTGAGAGAAAAATGAGCTTGCTCATTGTTTTGAATAATAATAATTATTCTCACTTATTTAACTTCCTCAGCCTGTATTTTACTTACACGTCAATTATTACTATTTAATCTGATGAGGAAATATAGACAAGTCTTGAAACGTCATAATATGTCAAAGCTTCACTTTATTTACCTCGTTATCATGGCACAATAAAAACACTTATCTATATCATATTCCCAGATGTCAATAACATGAAGGATTTGACACCTCATCCGATCTTTAATAATATTATTTATTCTATATATAATTTGACCAAACCGATCAAAAGTTGAACTTTAAAACAAAAAAAGATTTGTCAGTCAATAAAGAAAATTTGTTTATCCAAAGGGATGAATTTTCAAGCCAAAAAAATTAAGTTTCGATAAAAGGCATGTATTTTTAACAAAACAGTTGACTTTTTTATTAAGAAAGACAAAAATGTCAACCAAAAATGAAATAGGTAAATTTTCATTAGTACAAAAAATTATTGTAGTATTATAGTTGCGAAATTATAATTTAATACTCGGTTTATTATTACAGACTTGAGTTCACACTTCGAGTGTTTACCTAATGGAGCCCCTATTCCTGGTGTTCCTCGCTCCAGGACTTCTCATTCTCTTGATAGTCATCATTCTCCTGAAAGGTCTCTTCCACTTACTTATTTAAATATTAAAATTTACTTTATCAATATATCTTTTTTGTGTATTTTTATTTCGCCTTCTCACATGTGAAACTTTGTAGTTTGCATAATTTCAAATATTTTGAAAACGATTAACTTAAACGTTTCTCACTGAATAAATATTATTATACAACGTTCTAATCAATTGTATGGATGTATGAGACTTATAATATTAATCCATTTTATTGGAAATTAAGGCATTTATGGTCATTTTTACACTCAGAAAAAAGATTAGATAGCGTAACCCGTAAGTTGGTTGTTCTAACCAATTTTTTTGGACTTTTAATGGTGAGGGTAGTGTTGATTAGGTTAGTCTACTAAGTTGTTGCCAGATGAATCGTATGTCCAAGACTGTTTGCAGTCTGTTCTATGTTCTTGGCAGTAATGACTTGTTAAATGGATAATCAAATGGTTTATAACTGTGGCAAATTTTAATTTTGATGTAAAATCCTTTCGGATTTTACACCATAATCCGCTGTTTCATTCTATCCGATCCTCGAGCATTCTTGCCTGTTGACAATTATGCAATTTTAATAGGCTGAAAATTTAGAAAAAGAAATGGAAGGCCTTCATGAACTTTTACATACTGCATGATTTCTGGCCAGGACGTGAGTTGTTGAAAAAATATGTCGAAAATATCATTTTGAGGTCAGTATGACATTGTCTTCAGTGACGCTAAGCCAAGCATCGGGTCCTTATTTTTTTAAAAGCGCAACATTTCACGTCGAAGAATACTTAATTAATTTTCCTCAAGAAAGTGTCACTTCATATAATTTGAAAAATCACAACACAAGACACGAATGTTCGAGATGTCAACAAAGCAACAGAAAGCAGAATCTCTTGACTCTTGTCAAGCTGGTTCTGACATTCTGAGCTTTGACCCCAACGACTTACCCTCACGCAAGCTCAATAGATCAGGGAGTCACGTTTATGACCACTGATACTCTGTTTCCCGAGAGAAGACCCAAACTTTGCGTATGGGGAGTTGGTCCCAATTTCGAATTTATAACATTGCTCGATATTCTTTCTCAAATTTGGTCCAAGAATGGTTGCCAGATGATAGCGATGAAAGAAAAGGACCTCACTACCTTCTTAAACAAATTTTGCAACAGGTTGCGCACAGGGAACCAAAATTGGTCGTTCACCTTGGCTTCCGGTCGGGGAACAGAATATAGTTGGCTGTACTAACTACTTGTAAGTTAAAGGGTCCAATGCATTAGTTCAGTGATCAACGACCACGCAATAATTTAACATGTGTCCAACGAACTTGCCTGGTCTGCTAATCTTAACACACTTTCTGACCACCTATTCCTTTACCAACAAAAAATGGATATTCTAGCCAACCATTTCTCTGAGTGTAATATTTAAAAAAATCAGTTTGATAGTCAAACTTTAATCAAGGACATAATGCAAAGCTGATGTAGCAATAAAAAAGAATCCTTGGTGCTAGACGAATCGATTGATTTATTTTATTAATACATTTTATAAAACAGTAAGGAAGTAATAGTCATAATGAGGAAGAAAATTGTTCATAAAATGAGCACGTTAAAATTATAAATACAATCAAAGGGTAACACCTGAGGTCGGATTCATAGAGAGTTCTCATAATGGTGCATATAATCCAAGTTTGTTATAAAACTTCGAAAATGATATTATTAACATAATTATTTTAATTCTAAATAATATTTTTTCCTGCCAGAATTCATTCTCCAGTCAGGTCTTCACCGTCCGCTGAGCCTTCTCTTCGTCTCAAGTCCAGGTCTCCTCCTCCTGCTAAGCCTCCTCTCAGTGTCCAGTCCAGGTCTCCTCCTTTGAGAGTTTCTTTACGCTTACGCTTACGTCAGTTTAAACCTGAAGAACTGAGATTTGTTCGGCTCATTCCTAACGCGAATCCGAACCAGCGATTCGAAATTCGAAGATACACTTTTCCTCGTGATAAACCAATTCAAGTGAGACTAGAGGGTCAAGTCCTTGGGCCAATGCCAATTAATGAACAAAGTGTATTATCAACTTCCGATGGTGACATCTTTGCAATAGTGGACGGTAATAGATTTCTTCGCGGAATATATACAATAAGATATTACTCTCGACATCCGATTGAAAGACGGGTGAAAATGAATATGGATACCGGCGCAGTTAAAGATATGACCAA